>CM051244.1:155696462-155723962 GCA_027917425.1 Gastrophryne carolinensis | reverse complement strand
AAACATATAAGATAGGCTCTTATTCAGGGTGAAGGTCCGGATTAATGTGAGCAATCTGTATGTACAGGGTGAGGGCAAAACATACAAGATAGGCTCTCATTCAGGGTGAAGGTCCGGATTAATGTGGGCAATCTGTATGTACAGGGTGGGGGAAACATATAAGATAGGCTCTTATTCAGGGTGAAGGTCCGAATTAATGTGAGCAATCTGTATGTACAGGGTGAGGGAAAACATACAAGATAGCCTCTTATTCAGGGTGAAGGTCCGGATTAATGTGAGCAATCTGTATGTACAGGATGAGGGAAAACATACAAGATAGGCTCTTATTCAGGGTGAAGGTCCGGATTAATGTGAGCAATCTGTATGTACAGGGTGGGGGAAACATATAAGATAGGCTCTTATTCAGGGTGAAGGTCCGAATTAATGTGAGCAATCTGTATGTACAGGGTGAGGGAAAACATACAAGATAGCCTCTTATTCAGGGTGAAGGTCCGGATTAATGTGAGCAATCTGTATGTACAGGATGAGGGAAAACATACAAGATAGGCTCTTATTCAGGGTGAAGGTACAGATTAATGTGAGCAATCTGTATGTACAGGGTGGGGGAAACATATAAGATCGGCTCTTATTCAGGGTAAAGGTCCGGATTAATGTGGGCAATCTGTATGTACAGGGTGGGGGAAACATACAAGATAGGCTCTTATTCAGGGTGAAGGTCCGGATTAATGTGAGCAATCTGTATGTACAGGGGGGAAGCATATAAGATAGGCTCTTATTCAGGGTGAAGCTTTAAGCAGCAGGATGGGTTGTGTGGCTCCGCCTCCTCCTCTGCGCCTGAGCTTTACACACCTGACTGGGCATCCGCGCTGCCATCTGGGTCCTTCCACTTCATTAGGTGCCAGGATGGCGGCTTACATAACCGGGGCGTGCGCAATGGCGACTGCGGAGAGCCCGCTCTGTCCCTGGCCATGGGTGTCACCGGCATAGGAGCCGCGTATTAATCTAACAGAAATGCCATGGGTGTCACCGGCATAGGAGCCCTGTATTAATCTAACAGAAATGCCATGGGTGTCACCAGCATAGGAGCCCTGTATTAATCTAACAGAAATGCCATGGGTGTCACCGGCATAGGAGCCTTGTATTAATCTAACAGAAATGCCATGGGTGTCACCGGCATAGGAGCCTTGTATTAATCTAACAGAAATGCCATGGGTGTCACCAGCATAGGAGCCCCGTATTAATCTAACAGAAATGCCATGGGTGTCACCGGCATAGGAGCCTTGTATTAATCTAACAGAAATGCCATGGGTGTCACCGGCATAGGAGCCCTGTATTAATCTAACAGAAATGCCATGGGTGTCACCGGCATAGGAGCCTTGTATTAATCTAACAGAAATGCCATGGGTGTCACCGGCATAGGAGCCTTGTATTAATCTAACAGAAATGCCATGGGTGTCACCGGCATAGGAGCCCTGTATTAATCTAACAGAAATGCCATGGGTGTCACCGGAGCCTTGTATTAATCTAACAGAAATGCCATGGGTGTCACCGGCATAGGAGCCCTGTATTAATCTAACAGAAATGCCATGGGTGTCACCGGCATAGGAGCCGCGTATTAATCTAACAGAAATGCCATGGGTGTCACCGGCATAGGAGCCCTGTATTAATCTAACAGAAATGCCATGGGTGTCACCGGCATAGGAGCCCTGTATTAATCTAACAGAAATGCCATGGGTGTCACCAGCATAGGAGCCTTGTATTAATCTAACAGAAATGCCATGGGTGTCACCAGCATAGGAGCCCCGTATTAATCTAACAGAAATGCCATGGGTGTCACCAGCATAGGAGCCCTGTATTAATCTAACAGAAATGCCATGGGTGTCACCGGCATAGGAGCCCCGTATTAATCTAACAGAAATGCCATGGGTGTCACCAGCATAGGAGCCTTGTATTAATCTAACAGAAATGCCATGGGTGTCACCAGCATAGGAGCCTTGTATTAATCTAACAGAAATGCCATGGGTGTCACCGGCATAGGAGCCTTGTATTAATCTAACAGAAATGCCATGGGTGTCACCGGCATAGGAGCCCCGTATTAATCTAACAGAAATGCCATGGGTGTCACCGGCATAGGAGCCTTGTATTAATCTAACAGAAATGCCATGGGTGTCACCGGCATAGGAGCCTTGTATTAATCTAACAGAAATGCCATGGGTGTCACCGGCATAGGAGCCCTGTATTCATCTAACAGAAATGCCATGGGTGTCACCGGCATAGGAGCCTTGTAATAATCTAACAGAAATGCCATGGGTGTCACCGGCATAGGAGCCTTGTATTAATCTAACAGAAATGCCATGGGTGTCACCGGCATAGGAGCCTTGTATTAATCTAATAGAAATGCCATGGGTGTCACCGGCATAGGAGCCTTGTATTAATCTAATAGAAATGCCATGGGTGTCACCGCATAGGAGCCTTGTATTAATCTAACAGAAATGCCATGGGTGTCACCGCATAGGAGCCTTGTATTAATCTAACAGAAATGCCATGGGTGTCACCGGCATAGGAGCCCTGTATTAATCTAACAGAAATGCCATGGGTGTCACCGGCATAGGAGCCCTGTATTAATGTAACAGAAATGCCATGGGTGTCACCGGCATAGGAGCCCTGTATTAATGTAACAGAAATGCCATGGGTGTCACCGGCATAGGAGCCCTGTATTAATCTAACAGAAATGCCATGGGTGTCACCGGCATAGGAGCCCTGTATTAATCTAACAGAAATGCCATGGGTGTCACCGGCATAGGAGCCTTGTATTAATCTAACAGAAATGCCATGGGTGTCACCGCATAGGAGCCCTGTATTAATCTAACAGAAATGCCATGGGTGTCACCGGCATAGGAGCCGCGTATTAATCTAACAGAAATGCCATGGGTGTCACCGGCATAGGAACCCTGTATTAATCTAACAGAAATGCCATTGGTGTCACCGGCAAAGGAGCCTCATATGAATCTAATAGAAATGCCATGGGTGTCACTGAGAGACATGGTTTCCCTGTCCCCCCAGCGCGCCCCTGTAATCAGGAACATTCCGCGCTCCCCTCTCTTCTTATCCCGAAATCTTCGGCTGTGTCATCGGAACGCGGCCACCTGCAGCTCCCAGCGGACGCCTGTTTCTCCGGACACATCAAACGCTTCTGCCCGGCCGGGGGGGTTGCGGGGTCGCGGCTCTGCCGTGGGGAATCGCCGGCTTCTCTCCAATTAAAACTGCCACAGGACAAAAGAAGAAGCGGAGGAATGCGGCGACACGCGGCGAGGTGCCATTAATAATAACAGGTTCTGGCCAGTTGGGATAATGGTGGAGGCACCGGATATAATGGGGTCCATAAAGGGGCACCCCACTACTGACAAAATAAAGGGGCACCCCGCTACCGACACAATAAAGGGGCACCCCGCTACCGACACAATAAAGGGGCACCCCGCTACAGACAAAATAAAGGGGCACCCCGCTACTGACGCAATAAAGGGGCACCCCGCTACTGACGCAATAAAGGGGAACCCCGCTACTGACACAATAAAGGGGAACCCCGCTACTGACGCAATAAAGGGGCACCCCGCTACTGACGCAATAAAGGGGCACCCCGCTACTGACGCAATAAAGGGGCACCCCGCTACTGACACAATAAAGGGGCACCCCACTACTGACACAATAAAGGGGCACCCCGCTACCGACCCAATAAAGGGGCACCCCGCTACCGACACAATAAAGGGGCACCCCGCTACTGACGCAATAAAGGGGCACCCCACTACTGACACAATAAAGGGGAACCCCGCTACAGACAAAATAAAGGGGCACCCCGCTACTGACACAATAAAGGGGCACCCCGCTACTGACACAATAAAGGGGCACCCCGCTACTGACGCAATAAAGGGGCACCCCGCTACTGACGCAATAAAGGGGCACCCCGCTACTGACGCAATAAAGGGGCACCCCGCTACTGACACAATAAAGGGGAACCCCGCTACTGACACAATAAAGGGGAACCCCACTACTGACACAATAAAGGGGCACCCCGCTACTGACGCAATAAAGGGGCACCCCGCTACTGACACAATAAAGGGGCACCCCGCTACTGACGCAATAAAGGGGCACCCCGCTACTGACGCAATAAAGGGGCACCCCGCTACTGACGCAATAAAGGGGCACCCCGCTACTGACACAATAAAGGGGAACCCCGCTACTGACACAATAAAGGGGAACCCCACTACTGACACAATAAAGGGGCACCCCGCTACTGACGCAATAAAGGGGCACCCCGCTACCGACACAATAAAGGGGCACCCCGCTACCGACACAATAAAGGGGCACCCCGCTACCGACACAATAAAGGGGCACCCCGCTACCGACACAATAAAGGGGCACCCCGCTACCGACACAATAAAGGGGAACCCCGCTACCGACACAATAAAGGGGCACCCCGCTACCGACACAATAAAGGGGAACCCCGCTACTGACGCAATAAAGGGGCACCCCGCTACTGACGCAATAAAGGGGAACCCCGCTACTGACGCAATAAAGGGGCACCCCGCTACTGACGCAATAAAGGGGCACCCCGCTACTGACACAATAAAGGGGAACCCCGCTACTGACACAATAAAGGGGAACCCCGCTACTGACGCAATAAAGGGGCACCCCGCTACTGACGCAATAAAGGGGCACCCCGCTACTGACACAATAAAGGGGCACCCCGCTACTGACACAATAAAGGGGCACCCCGCTACCGACACAATAAAGGGGCACCCCGCTACTGACACAATAAAGGGGCACCCCGCTACCGACACAATAAAGGGGCACCCCGCTACCGACACAATAAAGGGGAACCCCGCTACCGACACAATAAAGGGGCACCCCGCTACCGACACAATAAAGGGGAACCCCGCTACTGACGCAATAAAGGGGCACCCCGCTACTGACGCAATAAAGGGGAACCCCGCTACTGACGCAATAAAGGGGCACCCCGCTACTGACACAATAAAGGGGAACCCCGCTACTGACACAATAAAGGGGCACCCCGCTACTGACACAATAAAGGGGCACCCCGCTACTGACACAATAAAGGGGCACCCCGCTACTGACACAATAAAGGGGCACCCCGCTACTGACGCAATAAAGGGGCACCCCGCTACTGACGCAATAAAGGGGCACCCCGCTACTGACGCAATAAAGGGGCACCCCGCTACTGACACAATAAAGGGGCACCCCGCTACTGACACAATAAAGGGGCACCCCGCTACCGACACAATAAAGGGGCACCCCGCTACCGCCACAATAAAGGGGCACCCCGCTACTGACACAATAAAGGGGCACCCCACTACTGACACAATAAAGGGGCACCCCGCTACTGACACAATAAAGGGGCACCCCACTACCGACACAATAAAGGGGCACCCCGCTACCGACACAATAAAGGGGCACCCCGCTACCGACACAATAAAGGGGCACCCCGCTACTGACACAATAAAGGGGAACCCCGCTACTGACGCAATAAAGGGGCACCCCGCTACTGACGCAATAAAGGGGCACCCCGCTACTGACACAATAAAGGGGCACCCCGCTACTGACGCAATAAAGGGGCACCCCGCTACTGACACAATAAAGGGGAACCCCGCTACTGACACAATAAAGGGGCACCCCGCTACTGACGCAATAAAGGGGCACCCCGCTACTGACACAATAAAGGGGCACCCCGCTACTGACACAATAAAGGGGCACCCCGCTACTGACACAATAAAGGGGAACCCCGCTACTGACACAATAAAGGGGCACCCCGCTACTGACACAATAAAGGGGCACCCCGCTACTGACACAATAAAGGGGCACCCCGCTACTGACACCATAAAAGGGCACCCCGCTACTGACACAATAAAGGGGCACCCCGCTACTGACACAATAAAGGGGCACCCCGCTACTGACACAATAAAGGGGAACCCCGCTACTGACACAATAAAGGGGCACCCCGCTACTGACACAATAAAGGGGCACCCCGCTACTGACAACCATCACTTACCTCCATGTTGCCAGAAATGTTCCTCCAGGCTCAGGAAAGGCTGTACTCACCTGACCCAGGCCAGGTCCCTGGAACCGGTGAGTATGGCTACCTGCAGATCTGGGCCAACACCTTCCTATTAAGGGGGCGGAGGGGGTCAGAAGTTAAACCAGACCTCCAGCATCATTTAATGAAAAGCCCAAAGCCTTAAAAAACGATTCCCCAGCATCTAAAATTAATATATTTTAAGTTTTTAGTCACTTACTTATTATTCTTTCCACCACTGGGCTGCAACTCTGTTCAGGACTCTAGGATACGGGCGCCGCCATCTGGCCTCAGAAGCATTACATACTGAGGAGAGGAGGGGGGCGGGTTATAGCTGTGCTTTGCATAGACAGAACAGAGCTGGGATCAGGAAAAGGTCACCAATCCCAGAATGCAGAGCGGCACAGTCTGAAGACACTTCCTGTCTGCAGGCAGCCTGAGACTCCATGGGCCACCATCTTGGATGTTTAAAGGCTCGGAAAATGTAGTAGATGCATGTAGGATGATATTTAATGTTGGCAATCTGTATGTACGGGGGGGGGGGGGGGACATACAAGATAGGCTCTTATTCAGTGTGAGGGTCCGGATTAATGTGGGCAATCTGTATGTACAGGGGAGGAAATATATAAGATAGGCTCTTATTCAGGATGAAGGTCCGGATTAATGTGAGCAATCTGTATGTACAGGGTGTGGGAAACATATAAGATAGGCTCTTATTCAGGGTGAGGGTCCGGATTAATGTGGGCAATCTGTATGTACAGGGGAGGAAATATATAAGATAGGCTCTTCTTCTTTAGGGTGAAGGTTCGGATTAATGTGGGCAATCTGTATGTACAGGGTGTGGGAAACATATAAGATAGGCTCTTATTCAGGATGAAGGTCCGGATTAATGTGAGCAATCTGTATGTACAGGGTGTGGGAAACATATAAGATAGGCTCTAATTCAGGGTGAAGGTCTACTTTAAAGTGTGGAAAACCTCTCTAGCTTCAGCTTGTTCATCCCTTCTGCGCCCCATTGGACATAGGAGAACCTCTCCACCTTATTGAATAAGCTTCTCTTATTTGAGAACTTCTTCACTCTTTTGGAGAACCTCTCCTCCTCACTGAACCTTTGCTGGTCACTGGAGAGCTTCCTCATCTTATTGAGCTGGTGCTGGAGAGGTTCTTTGGTGACCAGAGAAGAGAGGCTCTCCAATAGGGAGAGGGGGTTCTCCAGTGAGCAGGGGAGGCTTTCCAGTGAGGTGGAGAGGTTCCTCATTTACCAGAGGAGGTTCTCCAATAAGGTTCTTCAGTGACCACAGAAGGTTCTTACTGAGGTGGAAGGGCTCTCCAATTAGGGGAGGTTCTCCAGTGGCCAGACGCGGCTCTCCATTGAGGTGGAGAGATTCTACAGGGCATTGAAGAGGTTTTTGTGGTGGAGAGGCTCTCCAATAGAGAGTTTGTACTGTGACCAGGGAATGTTCTCCAATGGGGTGGAGAGTCTCTTTGGTGACCAGAGGAGATTCTGTGTCCATGTGGAGAATCTCTTCAATAAGGAGAGGGGGTTCTCCAGTGACCAGGGGAGGTTCTCTGTGAAGGCGGAGAGGCTCTCCGAAATGGAAAGGAGGTTCACCAGTGACCAGGAGAGGCTCTCCGATATGGAAAGGAGGTTCACCAGTGACCAGGAGAGGCTCTCCAATATGGAAAGGAGGTTCACCAGTGACCAGGAGAGGCTCTCCGATATGGAAAGGAGGTTCACCAGTGACCAGGAGAGGCTCTCCAATATGGAAAGGAAGTTCACCAGTGACCAGGAGAGGCTCTCCAATATGGAAAGGAGGTTCACCAGTGACCAGGAGAGGCTCTCCAATAAGGAAAGGAAGTTCACCAGTGACCAGGAGAGGCTCTCCAATAAGGAAAGGAGGTTCACCAGTGACCAGGAGAGGCTCTCCAATAAGGAAAGGAGGTTCACCAGTGACCAGGAGAGGCTCTCCAATAAGGAAAGGAGGTTCACCAGTGACCAGGAGAGGCTCTCCAATAAGGAAAGGAGGTTCACCAGTGACCAGGAGAGGCTCTCCAATAAGGAAAGGAGGTTCACCAGTGACCAGGAGAGGCTCTCCAATATGGAAAGGAGGTTCACCAGTGACCAGGAGAGGCTCTCCAATAAGGAAAGGAGGTTCACCAGTGACCAGGAGAGGCTCTCCAATAAGGAAAGGAGGTTCACCAGTGACCAGGAGAGGCTCTCCAATAAGGAAAGGAGGTTCACCAGTGACCAGGAGAGGCTCTCCAATAAGGAAAGGAGGTTCACCAGTGACCAGGAGAGGCTCTCCGATATGGAAAGGAGGTTCACCAGTGACCAGGAGAGGCTCTCCAATATGGAAAGGAGGTTCACCAGTGACCAGGAGAGGCTCTCCAATAAGGAAAGGAGGTTCACCAGTGACCAGGAGAGGCTCTCCAATAAGGAAAGGAGGTTCACCAGTGACCAGGAGAGGCTCTCCAATAAGGAAAGGAGGTTCACCAGTGACCAGGAGAGGCTCTCCAATAAGGAAAGGAGGTTCACCAGTGACCAGGAGAGGCTCTCCAATATGGAAAGGAAGTTCACCAGTGACCAGGAGAGGCTCTCCAATAAGGAAAGGAGGTTCACCAGTGACCAGGAGAGGCTCTCCAATAAGGAAAGGAGGTTCACCAGTGACCAGGAGAGGCTCTCCAATAAGGAAAGGAGGTTCACCAGTGACCAGGAGAGGCTCTCCAATAAGGAAAGGAGGTTCACCAGTGACCAGGAGAGGCTCTCCAATAAGGAAAGGAGGTTCACCAGTGACCAGGAGAGGCTCTCCAATAAGGAAAGGAGGTTCACCAGTGACCAGGAGAGGCTCTCCGATATGGAAAGGAGGTTCACCAGTGACCAGGAGAGGCTCTCCAATATGGAAAGGAGGTTCACCAGTGACCAGGAGAGGCTCTCCAATATGGAAAGGAGGTTCACCAGTGACCAGGAGAGGCTCTCCAATAAGGAAAGGAGGTTCACCAGTGACCAGGAGAGGCTCTCCAATAAGGAAAGGAGGTTCACCAGTGACCAGGAGAGGCTCTCCGATATGGAAAGGAGGTTCACCAGTGACCAGGAGAGGCTCTCCAATAAGGACAGGAAATGGAAAGGAAGTTCACCAGTGACCAGGAGAGGCTCTCCAATATGGAAAGGAGGTTCACCAGTGACCAGGAGAGGCTCTCCAATAAGGAAAGGAGGTTCACCAGTGACCAGGAGAGGCTCTCCAATATGGAAAGGAAGTTCACCAGTGACCAGGAGAGGCTCTCCAATATAGAAAGGAGGTTCACCAGTGACCAGGAGAGGCTCTCCAATATGGAAAGGAGGTTCACCAGTGACCAGGAGAGGCTCTCCAATAAGGAAAGGAGGTTCACCAGTGACCAGGAGAGGCTCTCCAATAAGGAAAGGAGGTTCACCAGTGACCAGGAGAGGCTCTCCAATAAGGAAAGGAGGTTCACCAGTGACCAGGAGAGGCTCTCCAATAAGGACAGGAAGTTCACCAGTGACCAGGGGAGGCTCTCCGATATGGAAAGGAGGTTCACCAGTGACCAGGAGAGGCTCTCCAATATGCAAAGGAGGTTCACCAGTGACCAGGAGAGGCTCTCCTATATGGAAAGGAGGTTCACCAGTGACCAGGAGAGGCTCTCCAATAAGGAAAGGAGGTTCACCAGTGACCAGGAGAGGCTCTCCAATAAGGAAAGGAGGTTCACCAGTGACCAGGAGAGGCTCTCCAATAAGGAAAGGAGGTTCACCAGTGACCAGGAGAGGCTCTCCAATAAGGAAAGGAGGTTCACCAGTGACCAGGAGAGGCTCTCCAATAAGGACAGGAAGTTCACCAGTGACCAGGAGAGGCTCTCCGATATGGAAAGGAGGTTCACCAGTGACCAGGAGAGGCTCTCCGATATGGAAAGGAGGTTCACCAGTGACCAGGAGAGGCTCTCCAATATGGAAAGGAGGTTCACCAGTGACCAGGAGAGGCTCTCCAATATGGAAAGGAGGTTCACCAGTGACCAGGAGAGGCTCTCCAATATGGAAAGGAGGTTCACCAGTGACCAGGAGAGGCTCTCCAATAAGGAAAGGAGGTTCACCAGTGACCAGGAGAGGCTCTCCAATAAGGACAGGAAGTTCACCAGTGACCAGGGGAGGCTCTCCGATATGGAAAGGAGGTTCACCAGTGACCAGGAGAGGCTCTCCAATATGCAAAGGAGGTTCACCAGTGACCAGGAGAGGCTCTCCTATATGGAAAGGAGGTTCACCAGTGACCAGGAGAGGCTCTCCAATAAGGAAAGGAGGTTCACCAGTGACCAGGAGAGGCTCTCCAATAAGGAAAGGAGGTTCACCAGTGACCAGGAGAGGCTCTCCAATAAGGAAAGGAGGTTCACCAGTGACCAGGAGAGGCTCTCCAATAAGGAAAGGAGGTTCACCAGTGACCAGGAGAGGCTCTCCAATAAGGACAGGAAGTTCACCAGTGACCAGGAGAGGCTCTCCGATATGGAAAGGAGGTTCACCAGTGACCAGGAGAGGCTCTCCGATATGGAAAGGAGGTTCACCAGTGACCAGGAGAGGCTCTCCAATATGGAAAGGAGGTTCACCAGTGACCAGGAGAGGCTCTCCAATATGGAAAGGAGGTTCACCAGTGACCAGGAGAGGCTCTCCAATATGGAAAGGAGGTTCACCAGTGACCAGGAGAGGCTCTCCAATAAGGAAAGGAGGTTCACCAGTGACCAGGAGAGGCTCTCCAATAAGGAAAGGAGGTTCACCAGTGACCAGGAGAGGCTCTCCAATAAGGAAAGGAGGTTCACCAGTGACCAGGAGAGGCTCTCCGATATGGAAAGGAAGTTCACCAGTGACCAGGAGAGGCTCTCCAATAAGGAAAGGAGGTTCACCAGTGACCAGGAGAGGCTCTCCGATATGGAAAGGAGGTTCACCAGTGACCAGGAGAGGCTCTCCGATATGGAAAGGAGGTTCACCAGTGACCAGGAGAGGCTCTCCAATAAGGAAAGGAGGTTCACCAGTGACCAGGAGAGGCTCTCCAATAAGGAAAGGAGGTTCACCAGTGACCAGGAGAGGCTCTCCAATAAGGAAAGGAAGTTCACCAGTGACCAGGAGAGGCTCTCCAATAAGGAAAGGAGGTTCACCAGTGACCAGGAGAGGCTCTCCAATAAGGACAGGAAGTTCACCAGTGACCAGGAGAGGCTCTCCGATATGGAAAGGAGGTTCACCAGTGACCAGGAGAGGCTCTCCGATATGGAAAGGAGGTTCACCAGTGACCAGGAGAGGCTCTCCAATATGGAAAGGAGGTTCACCAGTGACCAGGAGAGGCTCTCCAATAAGGAAAGGAGGTTCACCAGTGACCAGGAGAGGCTCTCCAATAAGGAAAGGAGGTTCACCAGTGACCAGGAGAGGCTCTCCAATAAGGACAGGAAGTTCACCAGTGACCAGGGGAGGCTCTCCGATATGGAAAGGAGGTTCACCAGTGACCAGGAGAGGCTCTCCAATATGGAAAGGAGGTTCACCAGTGACCAGGAGAGGCTCTCCGATATGGAAAGGAGGTTCACCAGTGACCAGGAGAGGCTCTCCAATATGGAAGGGAGGTTCACCAGTGACCAGGAGAGGCTCTCCAATATGGAAGGGAGGTTCACCAGTGACCAGGAGAGGCTCTCCAATATGGAAAGGAGGTTCACCAGTGACCAGGAGAGGCTCTCCAATATGGAAGGGAGGTTCACCAGTGACCAGGAGAGGCTCTCCAATATGGAAAGGAGGTTCACCAGTGACCAGGAGAGGCTCTCCAATAAGGAAAGGAGGTTCACCAGTGACCAGGAGAGGCTCTCCAATAAGGAAAGGAGGTTCACCAGTGACCAGGAGAGGCTCTCCGATATGGAAAGGAGGTTCACCAGTGACCAGGAGAGGCTCTCCAATAAGGACAGGAAGTTCACCAGTGACCAGGAGAGGCTCTCCGATATGGAAAGGAGGTTCACCAGTGACCAGGAGAGGCTCTCCGATATGGAAAGGAGGTTCACCAGTGACCAGGAGAGGCTCTCCAATATGGAAAGGAGGTTCACCAGTGACCAGGAGAGGCTCTCCAATATGGAAAGGAAGTTCACCAGTGACCAGAAGAGGCTCTCCAATATAGAAAGGAGGTTCACCAGTGACCAGGAGAGGCTCTCCAATATGGAAAGGAGGTTCACCAGTGACCAGGAGAGGCTCTCCAATATAGAAAGGAGGTTCACCAGTGACCAGGAGAGGCTCTCCAATAAGGAAAGGAGGTTCACCAGTGACCAGGAGAGGCTCTCCAATAAGGAAAGGAGGTTCACCAGTGACCAGGAGAGGCTCTCCAATAAGGAAAGGAGGTTCACCAGTGACCAGGAGAGGCTCTCCAATAAGGACAGGAAGTTCACCAGTGACCAGGGGAGGCTCTCCGATATGGAAAGGAGGTTCACCAGTGACCAGGAGAGGCTCTCCAATATGCAAAGGAGGTTCACCAGTGACCAGGAGAGGCTCTCCGATATGGAAAGGAGGTTCACCAGTGACCAGGAGAGGCTCTCCAATAAGGAAAGGAGGTTCACCAGTGACCAGGAGAGGCTCTCCAATAAGGAAAGGAGGTTCACCAGTGACCAGGAGAGGCTCTCCAATAAGGACAGGAAGTTCACCAGTGACCAGGAGAGGCTCTCCGATATGGAAAGGAGGTTCACCAGTGACCAGGAGAGGCTCTCCAATATGGAAAGGAGGTTCACCAGTGACCAGGAGAGGCTCTCCAATAAGGAAAGGAGGTTCACCAGTGACCAGGAGAGGCTCTCCAATAAGGAAAGGAGGTTCACCAGTGACCAGGAGAGGCTCTCCAATAAGGAAAGGAGGTTCACCAGTGACCAGGAGAGGCTCTCCAATAAGGAAAGGAGGTTCACCAGTGACCAGGAGAGGCTCTCCAATAAGGAAAGGAGGTTCACCAGTGACCAGGAGAGGCTCTCCAATAAGGAAAGGAAGTTCACCAGTGACCAGGAGAGGCTCTCCAATAAGGAAAGGAGGTTCACCAGTGACCAGGAGAGGCTCTCCAATAAGGACAGGAAGTTCACCAGTGACCAGGAGAGGCTCTCCAATATGGAAAGGAGGTTCACCAGTGACCAGGAGAGGCTCTCCGATATGGAAAGGAGGTTCACCAGTGACCAGGAGAGGCTCTCCAATATGGAAAGGAGGTTCACCAGTGACCAGGAGAGGCTCTCCAATATGGAAAGGAGGTTCACCAGGTACCAGGAGAGGCTCTCCAATATAGAAAGGAGGTTCACCAGTGCCCAGGAGAGGCTCTCCAATATGGAAAGGAGGTTCACCAGTGACCAGGAGAGGCTCTCCAATATGGAAAGGAGGTTCACCAGTGACCAGGAGAGGCTCTCCAATATGGAAAGGAGGTTCACCAGTGACCAGGAGAGGCTCTCCAATAAGGAAAGGAGGTTCACCAGTGACCAGGAGAGGCTCTCCAATATGGAAAGGAGGTTCACCAGTGACCAGGGGAGGTTCTCCGTAGAGGTGGAGAGGCTCTCCAGTAAGGAGGGGAGGTTCACCAGAGACCAGAGCAGCTTCTGCACTGAGGTGGAGAGGTCAGCAATCACATTGCACAGTGAGTGGCGCAGTGATCGGTGCCTGCGCTGGCCAATCAAAACTGTGCGAGTCTTCCTCTATAAATAACTTGATGTGATTGGTTGGGGATCAGGTGGTTGGCAGGGTGTAATTCAGCCGCTGTCACCTCCAATCCGCTGCCACAAATGTGTGTAGACAGCAGCACCTCCCCCCCCCCCCCGCTCCAAGCTCCTGGATAAGATCAGCGTTATATAGAATCACACTTTGCTCCTTAGAAACTTGTCCCAGAAGCTTACAATCTAATCCCCCCCATTCACTGATCTACCTGCAGCTCTGCCTGGAGCTGACCCCCATGTTATTACCCCAAATAGTCCCTCCTTCCAGGCCTCCCTCCTTCTTTCCTTCCTCCCCCCTCTCCCCTTCTTCCTTCCTTTCTTTCCTCCTTCCACTCCCCTTTCCTATTCCTTCCCGACTTCCTTACTCCCAGTCAGTCCTTCCTTCCACGCCTACCTCCTTCCTCCCATCTTTCAGTCATTCCTTCCATGCCTACCTCTTTCCTTCCTTCGATCTTTCAGTCCTCCCTTCCCTACCTCCTTCCTTCCATCTTTCAGTCCTTACTTCATTGCCTCCTTCCTTCCCTCCTTCCATCTTTCAGTCCTTCCTTCATTGCCTCCTTCCTTCCCTCCTTCCTCCCATCTCTCAATCCTTTCTTCCATGCCTCCTTCCTTTCTTCCTTCCATCTATCCTTCTTTCAGTCCTTCCTTTCCTTCCTTCCTTCCATCTTTCAGTCCTTCCTTTCCTTCCTTCCTTCCATCTTTCAGTCCTTCCTTCCTTCCCTGCCTCCCTTCTTCCTTCCTTCCTCCCATCTTTCAGTCCTTCCTTCCTTCCTTCAATCTTTCAGTCCTCCCTTCCCTACCTCCTTCCTTCCTTCCATCTTTCAGTCCTTACTTCCATGTCTACCTTCTTCCTTCCTTCTCTCCTTCCTCCCATCTTTCAGTCCTTCCTTCTATGCCTCCTTCCTTTCTTCCTTCCATCTATCCTTCTTTCAGTCCTTCCTTCCTTCCTTCCTTCCTTCCATCTTTCAGTCCTTCCTACTATGCCTCCTTCCTTTCTTCCTTCCATCTATCCTTCTTTCAGTCCTTCCTTTACTTCCTTCCTTCATTCCATCTTTCAGTCCTTCCTTCTATGCCTCCTTCCTTTCTTCCTTCCATCTATCCTTCTTTCAGTCCTTCCTTTCCTTCCTTCCTTCCATCTTTCAGTCCTTACTTCACTGCCTCCTTCCTTCCCTTCTTCCTCCAATTTCAGTCCTTCCTTCCCTGCCTCCCTTCTTCCTTCCTTCCTCCCATCTTTCAGTCCTTCCTTCCTTCCTTCCATCTTTCAGTCCTTCCTTCCTTCCTTCCTTCCATCTTTCAGTCCTTCCTTCCTTCCTCACATCTTTCAGTCCTTCCTTCCTTCCTTCCATCTTTCAGTCCTTCCTTCCTTCCTCACATCTTTCAGTCCTTCCTTCCTTCCTTCCTTCCTTCCATCTTTCAGTCCTTCCTTCCTTCCTCACATCTTTCAGTCCTTCCTTCCTTCCTTCCTTCCTTCCATCTTTCAGTCCTTCCTTCCTTCCTCACATCTTTCAGTCCTTCCTTCCTTCCATCTTTCAGTCCTTCCTACTATGCCTACCTCCTTCCTTCCTTCCTTCCTCACATCTTTCAGTCCTTCCTTCCTTCCTTCCATCTTTCAGTCCTTCCTTCCTTCCTCACATCTTTCAGTCCTTCCTACTATGCCTACCTCCTTCCTTCCTTCTTTCAGTCCTTACTTCACTGCCTCCTTCCTTCCCTTCTTCCTCCCATTTTCAGTCCTTCCTTTAATGCCTCCTTACTGTCTTCCTTCCATCTATCCATCTTTCAGTCCTCCCTTCCCTACCTCCTTCCTTCAATCTTTCAGTCCTTCCCTCTATGTCTACCTTTATCTTTCCTTTTTCCTCCCTTCCTTTTCCTTTCTTTTCTTCTTCCCTTTCTTTCTTTCATTCTTTCCTGTACTATCCTTTTTGCCTTTCTATCTTTTTGCTTTCTGCCCCTCCTTCCTTTTTTCTTTCTTTCTTTGTTTATTTTTTTGTTCCTTATTTCTTTCATCTTTCTTTCTACCTTCTGCCCCCCCTCCTTTCTTCCTTCCTCTCTTATTTATTTTATCTTTCTTCTTTCTTTTTTAGTCCCTTCCTTTTCTTTTTCCTTTTTAGTCTTTTCTTCTTCCTTTTCTTTCTCTCCTTTTTACTGCTTTCTGTCCTCCCTCCTTTTTTATTTCTTTCTTTCTTTATTTATTCATTCCTTATTTCTTTCATCTTTCTTTTTACATTCTGCCCTCCCTCCTTTCTACCTTCCTCCCCCCTTCCTTATTTCTTTTATCTTTCTTTTTTTCCTCCCTTCCTTTTCTTCTTCCTTTTCTTTTTCATTTCTTCTTTTTTTTACATTTCTTTCTTCCTGCTTTCTGTCCTCCCTCTTTCCTTTTTGCTTTTTTCTTTGTTTATTTATTCACTCTTTTTTTCCCCTCATCTTTCTACCTTCTGTCTTCCCTCCCTCCTTTCTTCCTCCCTCCTCCCTTATTTCTTTTATCTTTCTTTTTTTCCTCCCCTCCTTTCTTCTTCCCTTTCCTTCCTTCTTTTTTTTTCCTTTCTTTTTTCTTCCTGCTTTATGTCCTTCTTTCCTTTTTGCTTTTTTAGTTTGTTTATTTATTCGCTCCTTATACCTTTCATATTTCTTTCTACCTTCTATCCTCCCTCCCTCCTTCCTTATTTCTTTTATCTTTCTTTTTTTCCTGCCCTCCTTTTCTTCTTCCCTTTCCTTCCTTCTTTTTTTTCCCTTTCTTTCTTTCTTCCTGCTTTAGGTCCTTCTTTCCTTTTTACTTTTTTTCTTTATTTATTTGCTCCTTATACCTTTCATATTTCTTTCTACCTTCTGTCCTCCCTCCTTCCTTATTTCTTCTATCTTTCTTTTTTTTCCTCCCTTTTCTTTTCTTTCCTCTTCTGTTTCCTTTTTGTTCTGTCTTTTTTACCTTCTTTTTTTTTTTTGTTCTTTGTTTCTCTTCTTTCCTCAGGCCTCCCCCCCCCCCCCCCCCCGGGGTCACTGTACCTTGATGTCGGGGTGTATATATAGCTCTCCGGGCGGCTCTCCCGTTACAGGCGGCGCTGTCTGTGCTGTGATTGGAGGGAGGGGATTATATTCTGATCCGGCAGCTGGTGGCGGCGGTGCCAGCGCGCGGCTCCTCAATGTCACCATCACCCACCTCTGCCACCCAGCCCGGCACTGGACCCTATATACTTATTATTATACTATTATACTACTATTATTATTATATATATATTATTATTGTTTATGTATATAGCGCCATCATCCTCTGTAGCGCTGTACAAAGTAGTCATTACAGACAGGGTAGAAACATACAGCACACAGACTATTTCAGATGCAGTGTTACACAATGGATATTCTGAATACAGGATACCGTAGGAAAGAGAGCCCCGCCCCCGAGGAGAGCCCCGCCCCCGAGGAGCTTACAGTCTAAAGGCTCATATAAAGAGAGCTTCTCCACCTCACTGGCTGCTATGTACAGACAGCACCACACACACACCTGTAACACACTGCTATAATATAAAGAAAAAAATCCAGCCTCTCATTTTTCTCTTCATTTTTTTTTTCATTACTCTTCAATGGAATCATTCTTTCTTTTCTACTTTTCCTTCCATCCTTCCTTCCTTGCTCCCCTCCTCCTCCTTTCTTGCACCCACTCCTCCATTTTCTATCTGTTAAAGGCCCTCATTCATGAAGGGATAGCGTCATGTAGCGGCTGGTGAACGCCGGAACACGGAACGCAATTACACATTTATCTGTTTAGCGACTGGGATAGCGCCATGTAGCGTCTGATTCATCATTTGCACAGCCTCAGCGAACAGCGTTCAGCCTTGCACAGAGCCAGGTACGACCTCTCGCTACCTGTCGCTCTCTCATACATTTCAATGGACGATCCTTTAAACTGGCAGGCTGATTCATCACTAACGCCAGGTAGCGACAGATGAGCGTCTGTAGCGGCATTTTCTGAGCGCCCGCTAGTAGCCGCAGTGCTCGGCCGTGAGTCGCTAGTTTATAGCGACTCAGTCGCTGTGCAGTAATGTTGAATACATTGTGAGGAGTCGCTATTTGACCAGTACAGCGCTGTATGGGAGCAAATATTAGCGACTGCTCATAGCGACCGACTCACACCATATTCAGCAAAAAAACAGCCTCACAAATCTCTGGCGCTGAAAAATGCTTCTCTGAAGCCCAGAGCGCAGGAGGCTGTGTGATTAAAGTCTGTTTTTCAGCATCTATCCACCAGTAACAAAGCGAAAACATATGGAATTACATTGTAGCAACATTGTAACATGAACACTTTAATGCCAGACCTGTGATGTCATTTCTGAAGAAATATATAAAAAATAAAAAAAAATTTAAAAAACTGCTTATTCAATGTCAGAAGAGGTCACAGAATTTTTTGAGATTTAAAAAAAAAAAACAAAAAAAACAAAAACCCCGTTTAAAGAGAAGAAAAGTATCGTCCATTGAAATGTATGGGAGAGCGACAGGTAGCGAGAGGTCATACCTGGCCATGGGTGTCACTGGCACGGGGGTCCCATATTAATCTATCAGCATTACCATGGGTGTCACTGGGATGGGGGTCCCATATTAATCTATCAGCATTACCATGGGTGTCACTGACACGGGGGTCCCATATTAATCTATCAGCATTACCATGGGTGTCACTGACACGGGGGTCCCATATTAATCTATCAGCATTACCATGGGTGTCACTGACATGGGGGTCCCATATTAATCTATTAGCATTACCATGGGTGTCACTGGGATGGGGGTCCCATATTAATCTATCAGCATTACCATGGATGTCACTGGGACGGGGGTCCCATATTAATCTATCAGCATTACCATGGGTGTCACTGACATGGGGGTCCCATATTAATCTATCAGCATTACCATGGGTGTCACTGGCATGGGGGTCCCATATTAATCTATCAGTATTACCATGGGTGTCACTGACACGGGGGTCCCATATTAATCTATCAGTATTACCATGGGTGTCACTGACATGGGGGTCCCATATTAATCTATCAGTATTACCATGGGTATCACTAGGATGGGGGTCCCATATTAATCTATCAGCATTACCATGGGTGTCACTGACATGGGGGTCCCATATTAATCTATCAGCATAACCATGGGTGTCACTGACACGGGGGTCCCATATTAATCTATCAGCATTACCATGGGTGTCACTGGGATGGGGGTCCCATATTAATCTATCAGTATTACCATGGGTGTCACTGGGATGGGGGTCCCATATTAATCTATCAGCATTACCATGGGTGTCACTGGGATGGGGGTCCCATATTAATCTATCAGCATTACCATGGGTGTCACTGGCATGGGGGTCCCATATTAATCTATCAGCATTACCATGGGTGTCACTGACACGGGGGTCCCATATTAATCTATCAGTATTACCATGGGTGTCACTGACATGGGGGTCCCATATTAATCTATCAGTATTACCATGGGTGTCACTGGCATGGGGGTCCCATATTAATCTATCAGCATTACCATGGGTGTCACTGACACGGGGGTCCCATATTAATCTATCAGCATTACCATGGGTGTCACTGGGATGGGGGTCCCATATTAATCTATCAGTATTACCATGGGTGTCACTGGGATAGGGGTCCCATATTAATCTATCAGTATTACCATGGGTGTCACTGACACGGGGGTCCCATATTAATCTATCAGCATTACCATGGGTGTCACTGACACGGGGGTCCCATATTAATCTATCAGCATTACCATGGGTGTCACTGACACGGGGGTCCAATATTAATCTATCAGCATTACCATGGGTGTCACTGGGATGGGGGTCCCATATTAATCTATCAGTATTACCATGGGTGTCACTGGCATGGGGGTCCCATATTAATCTATCAGTATTACCATGGGTGTCACTGACATGGGGGTCCCATATTAATCTATCAGTATTACCATGGGTGTCACTGACACGGGGGTCCCATATTAATCTATCAGTATTACCATGGGTGTCACTGACACGGGGGTCCCATATTAATCTATCAGCATTACCATGGGTGTCACTGACACGGGGGTCCCATATTAATCTATCAGCATTACCATGGGTGTCACTGGGATGGGGGTCCCATATTAATCTATCAGTATTACCATGGGTGTCACTGGCATGGGGGTCCCATATTAATCTATCAGTATTACCATGGGTGTCACTGACACGGGGGTCCCATATTAATCTATCAGTATTACCATGGGTGTCACTGACACGGGGGTCCCATATTAATCTATCAGCATTACCATGGGTGTCACTGACACGGGGGTCCCATATTAATCTATCAGCATTACCATGGGTGTCACTGACACAGGGGTCCCATATTAATCTATCAGTATTACCATGGGTGTCACTGGCATGGGGGTCCCATATTAATCTATCAGTATTACCATGGGTGTCACTGACACGGGGGGTCCCATATTAATCTATCAGTATTACCATGGGTGTCACTGACATGGGGGTCCCATATTAATCTATCAGTATTACCATGGGTATCACTAGGATGGGGGTCCCATATTAATCTATCAGCATTACCATGGGTGTCACTGGGATGGGGGTCCCATATTAATCTATCAGCATTACCATGGGTGTCACTGACATGGGGGTCCCATATTAATCTATCAGTATTACCATGGGTGTCACTGACACGGGGGTCCCATATTAATCTATCAGTATTACCATGGGTGTCACTGACATGGGGGTCCCATATTAATCTATCAGCATTACCATGGGTGTCACTGACACGGGGGTCCCATATTAATCTATCAGCATTACCATGGGTGTCACTGACACGGGGGGTCCCATATTAATCTATCAGCATTACCATGGGTGTCACTGACACGGGGGTCCCATATTAATCTATCAGCATTACCATGGGTGTCACTGACACGGGGGTCCCATATTAATCTATCAGCATTACCATGGGTGTCACTGACATGGGGGTCCCATATTAATCTATCAGCATTACCATGGGTGTCACTGACATGGGGGTCCCATATTAATCTATCAGTATTACCATGGGTGTCACTGACATGGGGGTCCCATATTAATCTATCAGCATTACCATGGGTGTCACTGACATGGGGGTCCCATATTAATCTATCAGCATTACCATGGGTGTCACTGGGATGGGGGTCCCATATTAATCTATCAGCATTACCATGGGTGTCACTGGGACGGGGGTCCCATATTAATCTATCAGCATTACCATGGGTGTCACTGGGATGGGGGTCCCATATTAATCTATCAGCATTACCATGGGTGTCACTGACATGGGGGTCCCATATTAATCTATCAGCATTACCATGGGTGTCACTGACACGGGGGTCCCATATTAATCTATCAGCATTACCATGGGTGTCACTGACACGGGGGTCCCATATTAATCTATCAGCATTACCATGGGTGTCACTGACAGGGGGGTCCCATATTAATCTATCAGCATTACCATGGGTGTCACTGGGATGGGGGTCCCATATTAATCTATCAGCATTACCATGGGTGTCACTGACATGGGGGTCCCATATTAATCTATCAGTATTACCATGGGTGTCACTGACATGGGGGTCCCATATTAATCTATCAGCATTACCATGGGTGTCACTGGCACGGGGGTCCCATATTAATCTATCAGTATTACCATGGGTGTCACTGACATGGGGGTCCCATATTAATCTATCAGCATTACCATGGGTGTCACTGACACGGGGGTCCCATATTAATCTATCAGCATTACCATGGGTGTCACTGACACGGGGGGTCCCATATTAATCTATCAGCATTACCATGGGTGTCACTGACACGGGGGTCCCATATTAATCTATCAGCATTACCATGGGTGTCACTGACATGGGGGTCCCATATTAATCTATCAGCATTACCATGGGTGTCACTGACATGGGGGTCCCATATTAATCTATCAGTATTACCATGGGTGTCACTGACATGGGGGTCCCATATTAATCTATCAGCATTACCATGGGTGTCACTGACATGGGGGTCCCATATTAATCTATCAGCATTACCATGGGTGTCACTGACACGGGGGTCCCATATTAATCTATCAGTATTACCATGGGTGTCACTGACACGGGGGTCCCATATTAATCTATCAGCATTACCATGGGTGTCACTGACACGGGGGTCCCATATTAATCTATCAGCATTACCATGGGTGACACTGACATGGGGGTCCCATATTAATCTATCAGCATTACCATGGGTGTCACTGACATGGGGGTCCCATATTAATCTATCAGTATTACCATGGGTGTCACTGACATGGGGGTCCCATATTAATCTATCAGCATTACCATGGGTGTCACTGACATGGGGGTCCCATATTAATCTATCAGCATTACCATGGGTGTCACTGACACGGGGGTCCCATATTAATCTATCAGCATTACCATGGGTGTCACTGGGATGGGGGTCCCATATTAATCTATCAGTATTACCATGGGTGTCACTGACATGGGGGTCCCATATTAATCTATCAGCATTACCATGGGTGTCACTGACACGGGGGTCCCATATTAATCTATCAGCATTACCATGGGTGTCACTGACATGGGGGTCCCATATTAATCTATCAGTATTACCATGGGTGTCACTGACACGGGGGTCCCATATTAATCTATCAGCATTACCATGGGTGTCACTGACATGGGGGTCCCATATTAATCTATCAGTATTACCATGGGTGTCACTGGGATAGGGGTCCCATATTAATCTATCAGCATTACCATGGGTGTCACTGACATGGGGGTCCCATATTAATCTATCAGCATTACCATGGGTGTCACTGATATGGGGGTCCCATATTAATCTATCAGTATTACCATGGGTGTCACTGGGATAGGGGTCCCATATTAATCTATCAGCATTACCATGGGTGTCACTGACATGGGGGTCCCATATTAATCTATCAGCATTACCATGGGTGTCACTGACATGGGGGTCCCATATTAATCTATCAGTATTACCATGGGTGTCACTGACACGGGGGTCCCATATTAATCTATCAGTATTACCATGGGTGTCACTGACACGGGGGTCCCATATTAATCTATCAGCATTACCATGGGTGTCACTGACACGGGAGTCCCATATTAATCTATCAGTATTACCATGGGTGTCACTGGGATGGGGGTCCCATATTAATCTATCAGTATTACCATGGGTGTCACTGACACGGGGGTCCCATATTAATCTATCAGTATTACCATGGGTGTCACTGACACGGGAGTCCCATATTAATCTATCAGTATTACCATGGGTGTCACTGGGATGGGGGTCCCATATTAATCTATCAGTATTACCATGGGTGTCACTGACACGGGGGTCCCATATTAATCTATCAGTATTACCATGGGTGTCACTGACACGGGGGTCCCATATTAATCTATCAGCATTACCATGGGTGTCACTGACACGGGGGGTCCCATAATAATCTATCAGCATTACCATGGGTGTCACTGGGATGGGGGTCCCATAATAATCTATCAGCATTACCATGGGTGTCACTGGGATGGGGGTCCCATATTAATCTATCAGTATTACCATGGGTGTCACTGACACGGGGGTCCCATATTAATCTATCAGTATTACCATGGGTGTCACTGGGATGGGGGTCCCATATTAATCTATCAGCATTACCATGGGTGTCACTGGGATGGGGGTCCCATATTAATCTATCAGCATTACCATGGGTGTCACTGACACGGGGGTCCCATATTAATCTATCAGCATTACCATGGGTGTCACTGACACAGGGGTCCCATATTAATCTATCAGCATTACCATGGGTGTCACTGACACGGGGTCCCATATTAATCTATCAGCATTACCATGGGTGTCACTGACATGGGGGTCCCATATTAATCTATCAGTATTACCATGGGTGTCACTGGGATGGGGGTCCCATATTAATCTATCAGCATTACCATGGGTGTCACTGGGATGGGGGTCCCATATTAATCTATCAGCATTACCATGGGTGTCACTGGGATGGGGGTCCCATATTAATCTATCAGCATTACCATGGGTGTCACTGACACGGGGGTCCCATATTAATCTATCAGCATTACCATGGGTGTCACTGACACAGGGGTCCCATATTAATCTATCAGCATTACCATGGGTGTCACTGACATGGGGGTCCCATATTAATCTATCAGCATTACCATGGGTGTCACTGACATGGGGGTCCCATATTAATCTATCAGCATTACCATGGGTGTCACTGACATGGGGGTCCCATATTATTCTATCAGCATTACCATGGGTGTCACTGACACGGGGGTCCCATATTAATCTATCAGCATTACCATGGGTGTCACTGACATGGGGGTCCCATATTAATCTATCAGCATTACCATGGGTGTCACTGACATGGGGGTCCCATATTAATCTATCAGTATTACCATGGGTGTCACTGACACGGGGGTCCCATATTAATCTATCAGTATTACCATGGGTGTCACTGACATGGGGGTCCCATATTAATCTATCAGTATTACAATGGGTGTCACTGGGATGGGGGTCCCATATTAATCTATCAGCATTACCATGGGTGTCACTGACATGGGGGTCCCATATTAATCTATCAGCATTACCATGGGTGTCACTGACATGGGGGTCCCATATTAATCTATCAGTATAACCATGAGTGTCACTGACATGGGGGTCCCATATTAATCTATCAGCATTACCATGGGTGCCACTGACATGGGGGTCCCATATTAATCTATCAGCATTACCATGGGTGTCACTGACATGGGGGTCCCATAATAATCTATCAGCATTACCATGGGTGTCACTGACATGGGGGTCCCATATTAATCTATCAGTATTACCATGGGTGTCACTGACACGGGGGTCCCATATTAATCTATCAGTATTACCATGGGTGTCACTGACATGGGGGTCCCATATTAATCTATCAGCATTACCATGGGTGTCACTGACACGGGGTCCCATATTAATCTATCAGCATTACCATGGGTGTCACTGACATGGGGGTCCCATATTAATCTATCAGCATTACCATGGGTGTCACTGACACGGGGGTCCCATATTAATCTATCAGCATTACCATGGGTGTCACTGGGATGGGGGTCCCATATTAATCTATCAGCATTACCATGGGTGTCACTGACACGGGGTCCCATATTAATCTATCAGCATTACCATGGGTGTCACTGACATGGGGGTCCCATATTAATCTATCAGCATTACCATGGGTGTCACTGACATGGGGGTCCCATATTAATCTATCAGCATTACCATGGGTGTCACTGGGATGGGGGTCCCATATTAATCTATCAGTAATACCATGGGTGTCACTGACATGGGGGTCCCATATTAATCTATCAGTATTACCATGGGTGTCACTGACATGGGGGTCCCATATTAATCTATCAGCATTACCATGGGTGTCACTGACATGGGGGTCCCATATTAATCTATCAGCATTACCATGGGTGTCACTGACATGGGGGTCCCATATTAATCTATCAGCATTACCATGGGTGTCACTGGGATGGGGGTCCCATATTAATCTATCAGTAATACCATGGGTGTCACTGACATGGGGGTCCCATATTAATCTATCAGTATTACCATGGGTGTCACTGACATGGGGGTCCCATATTAATCTATCAGCATTACCATGGGTGTCACTGACATGGGGGTCCCATATTAATCTATCAGTATTACCATGGGTGTCACTGACACGGGGGTCCCATATTAATCTATCAGTATTACCATGGGTGTCACTGACACGGGGGTCCCATATTAATCTATCAGTATTACCATGGGTGTCACTGACACGGGGGTCCCATATTAATCTATCAGCATTACCATGGGTGTCACTGACATGGGGGTTCCATATTAATCTATCAGCATTACCATGGGTGTCACTGGGATGGGGGTCCCATATTAATCTATCAGCATTACCATGGGTGTCACTGACATGGGGGTTCCATATTAATCTATCAGTATTACCATGGGTGTCACTGGCATGGGGGTCCCATATTAATCTATCATTATTACCATGGGTGTCACTGACACGGGGGTCCCATATTAATCTATCAGTATTACCATGGGTGTCACTGACATGGGGGTCCCATATTAATCTATCAGTATTACAATGGGTGTCACTGGGATGGGGGTCCCATAATAATCTATCAGCATTACCATGGGTGTCACTGACATGGGGGTCCCATATTAATCTATCAGCATTACCATGGGTGTCACTGACATGGGGGTCCCATATTAATCTATCAGCATTACCATGGGTGTCACTGACACGGGGGTCCCATATTAATCTATCAGTATTACCATGGGTGTCACTGACATGGGGGTCCCATATTAATCTATCAGCATTACCATGGGTGTCACTGGGATGGGAGTCCCATATTAATCTATCAGCATTACCATGGGTGCCACTGACACGGGGGTCCCATATTAATCTATCAGCATTACCATGGGTGCCACTGACATGGGGGTCCCATATTAATCTATCAGCATTACCATGGGTGCCACTGACATGGGGGTCCCATATTAATCTATCAGCATTACCATGGGTGTCACTGACATGGGGGTCCCATATTAATCTATCAGCATTACCATGGGTGCCACTGACATGGGGGTCCCATATTAATCTATCAGTATTACCATGGGTGTCACTGACATGGGGGTCCCATATTAATCTATCAGCATTACCATGGGTGTCACTGACATGGGGGTCCCATATTAATCTATCAGTATTACCATGGGTGTCACTGACATGGGGGTCCCATATTAATCTATCAGTATTACCATGGGTGTCACTGACACGGGGGTCCCATATTAATCTATCAGCATTACCATGGGTGCCACTGACACGGGGGTCCCATATTAATCTATCAGCATTACCATGGGTGTCACTGACATGGGGGTCCCATATTAATCTATCAGCATTACCATGGGTGTCACTGGCACGGGGGTCCCATATTAATCTATCAGTATTACCATGGGTGTCACTGACATGGGGGTCCCATATTAATCTATCAGCATTACCATGGGTGTCACTGACACGGGGGTCCCATATTAATCTATCAGTATTACCATGGGTGTCACTGACATGGGGGTCCCATATTAATCTATCAGTATTACCATGGGTGTCACTGACATGGGGGTCCCATATTAATCTATCAGCATTACCATGGGTGTCACTGGGAGCAGTTCTATCTCTTTCCTGCTCTATCACACCATTATATGGACTTTAGCAATGTAAGGCTGATCCAAAGAGCTGACAATCTAAATCAGAGGCCTGAAGCACACATGGTGACCGGAAAACGCGGCGGAGGAATGTGACCAGCAAAATAAACGAATGAACAAAACAGTGATGGAGGGGGAGCATCTTGTTTATCCAGCTGCAGAACCATCATGGAGGTGGCGCAGGTCACAGCTGTGGTGGGCCCGGGGGGGATGAATGTGGTATCAGAAGTGGGGCAAGTAAGGAGGGGGAGGGGGAGGAAGGGGCAACACTCGGGGTCACACTTCCAGATAAAGCGCCTTCAGCCTCAGCACACATCTAAGGCAGCAAAGTGCGCTTATCCTTTACCGACACTCAACCCACTGATAATTATTTATACACCACTGAAACCCAATCCCATCATCAGCTGCTCCCAC
>CM051244.1:155553962-155691462 GCA_027917425.1 Gastrophryne carolinensis | reverse complement strand
TGCAGGAAAAGAGACAGAATGAGAGAGAAGGGCAGGTAAGAGCGAGTGTTAAGAAAAAGAAGCAAGGTGACAGCTGGGAGAAAGGAAAGAAAGAGGGTCAGGAATGCAAGAGACAGGGAGAAATAATAGAAAGAAGGGCAAAGGAGGGAAGGAGAGAGCAAGCGATGAGAGCGTGAAAGTGGACAGATGATAGGGAAGGAGGGTGTGGGAAAGAGCGAACAGTAAGGGAAAGAGAAAGAGACATGGTGAGGAAGAAAAAGGGGAGAGAGAAGAAGTTAGAGAAAAAGATCAGAAAGATCATAGTGAAGAATGAAAGAAAAGAGACAGAGCAAGAGAGAATGAGATGAGAGCAAGTGAAAGAAAAGAGACAGTGAGAGAGAAGGAGGCAGAAATAATATAGATAAAAGAACAGAGAGAGACAGTGAGAGAACAGAGAGAGGGTAAAAGTAAAAAAAGAGAAAGAGAGACACAGGGGAAAAAGAGGAGGGGAGATAAGGAGTGAGAGAAAAAAAGAAAAACCACAGACAGGAAGAAAATAGGAGATAGAAAGAGTGAGTGAGACAAAAGAGGAATAGAGATATTAAGCTAGGTAAAAGAGAGTGAGATAGAAAAGAGTGAGGCAGGAAAGGAGGGGAGATAAATAGAGAAATATAAAAAAGACAGCATGAGAAAGCTAGGAAAAAGAGAGATAGCGTGAGACATAAGAGGAAGAGAGATATGGAATGAAATAGAAAAGAGAAAGACAGACAGAGTGAGACACAAAGGGATGGCAGATAAATAGAGAGAGAAAAAAGAGAAAACGAGAGAGCACAGAAAAAGAGAGATAGCGTGAGACAGAAGAGGAAGAGAGATATAGAATTAGATAGAAAAGAGAAAGAGAGACAGAGTGAGACAGAAAAGGATACGATATAAATAGAGAGAGTGAGAAAAAATACAACACGAGAGAGCACAGGACAAAAAAGAGAGATAGTGTGAAACAGAAGAGGACGAGAGATATAGAATGAGATAGAAAAGAGAAAGAGAGACACAGAGTGAGACAGAAAAGGATAAGAGATAAATGGAGAGAGAGAAAAAAGACAGCATGTGAGGTGGTGATCATAGTCTATAGATGTATTCATAGTAGACCTTAAAGAGCCACATAGTCCTAAAGATATTCATAGTAGACCTTGAAGGGCCACATAGTCCTAAAGATATTCATAGTAGACCTTGAAGGGCCACATAGTCCTAAAGATATTCATAGTAGACCTTAAAGAGCCACATAGTCCTAAAGATATTCATAGTAGAACTTGAAGGGCCACATAGTCCTAAAGATATTCATAGTAGACCTTGATGAGCCACATAGTCCTAAAGATATTCATAGTAGACCTTGAAGGGCCACATAGTCCTAAAGATATTCATAGTAGAACTTGAAGGGCCACATAGTCCTAAAGCTATTCATAGTAGAACCTGAAGGGCCACATAGTCCTAAAGATATTCATAGTAGACCTTGAAGGGCCACATAGTCCTAAAGATATTCATAGTAGACCTTGAAGGGCCACATAGTCCTAAAGATATTCATAGTAGACCTTGATGAGCCACATAGTCCTAAAGATATTCATAGTAGACCTTGAAGGGCCACATAGTCCTAAAGATATTCATAGTAGAACTTGAAGGGCCACATAGTCCTAAAACTATTCATAGTAGAACCTGAAGGGCCACATAGTCCTAAAGATATTCATAGTAGACCTTGAAGGGCCACATAGTCCTAAAGATATTCATAGTAGACCTTGAAGGGCCACATAGTCCTAAAGATATTCATAGTAGACCTTGAAGGGCCACATAGTCCTAAAGATATTCATAGTAGACCTTGAAGGGCCACATAGTCCTAAAGATATTCATAGTAGACCTTGATGAGCCACATAGTCCTAGAGATATTCATAGTAGGCCTTGAAGGGCCACATAGTCCTAAAGATATTCATAGTAGATCTTGAAGGGCCACATAGTCCTAAAGATATTCATAGTAGACCTTGATGAGTCACATAGTCCTAAAGATATTCATAGTAGACCTTGATGAGCCACATAGTCGTAGAGATATTCATAGTAGGCCTTGAAGAGCCACATAGTCCTAAAGACATTCATAGTAGACCTTGAAGGGCCACATAGTCCTAAAGATATTCATAGTAGACCTTGATGAGCCACATAGTCCTAAAGATATTCATAGTAGACCTTGAAGGGCCACATAGTCCTAAAGATATTCATACTAGAACGTGAAGGGCCACATAGTCCTAAAGATATTCATAGTAGAACGTGAAGGGCCACATAGTCCTAAAACTATTCATAGTAGAACCTGAAGGGCCATATAGTGAATCCTAAAGGAGTTTAGAGTAGGCCTCAGAGGGCCACATAGCAGACCCTAAAGGTACCACATAGTAGATTTTAAATGTCTTCATAGAACCTGGAGGGCTACATATGAGATCTTAAAGGTGTTCCTGGGAGACCTTGAAGGGCCACATAGTAGATTTTAAATGTTTTCATAGAACCTAGAGGGCTACATAGAAGGCCCTAAAGGTATTCCTGGTAGACCTTGAAGGGCCACTTATTAGATACTAAAGACATTCAAAGCAGAACTTGAAGAACTACATAGGAGATCCTGAAGGATTTCATGACTTTGAAGGGCCACATAGTAGATACTAAAGGGGTGCAGCGTAGATGTTGAAAGGCTCCATATTAGACCCTAAAAAGCTTCATAGTATATCTTGAAGGCCACAAAACAGACCCTAAAAGTACCACACAGTAGATTTTAAATGTTTTCATGGAACTTAGAGGGCTACATAGGAGATTCTAAAGATTTTCATTGTAGACCTTGAAGGGCCACAGTTGTTCATAGAAGATCTTGAGAGTCCCCATAGTGAATCCTGAAGTTTGCTTTATAGTAGATCTTGAAGGACTACATAGTATTCCACAGTAGTAAGACATAAAACTTGAAGGTCCACAAAGGAGATACTAAATGTTTTCTTAGACATTGAGATCCTAAAGGTGTCCATAGTAGATCTTGAGGGGGCACATATTAGATCCTAAGTTGTTCATAGTAGATCTTGAGGGTCCCCAGAATGAATCCTAAAGTTTGTTTTGTAGTAGATCTTGAAGGACCACATAGTATGTCATAAAGACAAAGAACTTGAGGGCCACAAAAGAGATACTAAATGTTTTCATATTAGACATTGAAGGGCTGCAAATGAGATCCTAAAGGTGTCCATAATAGATCTCGAGGGTCCCCATAATGAATCTTGAGGATTGTTTTATAGTATATCTTGAAGGATCTATAAGAGATCCAAAAATGTTTGTAATAGATTATTTAGGGTCACATAGTACATCCTACAGGTATTCATAAGGGATCCTAAAGGGTCACACTGTAGACCCTAAAGGTTTCATTGTATATTTTAAAGTGCCCTTTAGTAGTCCCTTTCAAAGTAGATCTAGAAGGACCACATAGAAAATCCTAAAAGTGTTTGTAAGATCTTGATGGGCCACATAGTAAATTCTAAAGGCTTTTATAGTAGACCTCGAGGGGCCACATAGTGAATCCTAAAGTTTGTTTTGTAGTAGATCTTGAAGGACCAAATAAGGGATCCAAAAAATGGTCGTAATAGATCATTAAGGGTCACATCTTACAGGTGTTCATAAGGGATCCTAAAGGGCCACACTGTAGACCCTAAAGGTTTCATTTTAGATTTTAAAGTGGCCTGTAGTAGTCCCTAAAGGTTTTCATAGTAGATCTTGATGGGACATATAGTAACTCCTAAATAATGCTCATACTAGTTTTCTAAAGTTTTTCAATGTAGATCGAGAAGAACCACATATGAGATCCTAAAAGAGTTTGTAAGATCTTGATGGGCCACATGGTAGATCCTTAAGGTGTTCATAGTAGAGCTTGAGAGACTCCACAGTGGATCTTTGTAGATACTGAAATGTCACATAGGAGAACCTAAATATTTTCATTTTAGAACTTGAAGGGCCACATAGTAGATTCTAAAGGCTTTTATAGTAGACCTTGAGGGGCCACATAGTGAATCATAAAGTTTGTTTTATAGTTGATCTTGAAGGACCAAATAAGGGATGCAAAAATGGCTGTAATAGATCATTAAGTGTCACATCCTACCGGTGTTCATAAGGGATCCTAAAGGGTCACACTTCAGACCCTAAAGGTTTCATTGTAGATTTTAAAGCGCCCTGTAGTAGTTCCGAAATGATTTCATAGTAGATCTTGATGGGACATAAAGTACGGTAACTTCTAAAGAATGCTCATAGTCTTTTTTTAAAGGTTTTCAAAATAGATCTAGAAGGACCACATAGGAGATCCTAAAAGTGTTTGTAAGATCTTGATGGGCCACAAGGTAAATCCTTAAGGTGTTCATAGTAGAGCTTGAGAGACTCCACAGGGGATCTTATTAGATACTGAAATGTCACATAGGAAAACCTAAATATTTAATTGTAGAACTTAAAGGGCCACATAGTAGATTCTAAAGGCTTTTATAGTAGATCTTGAGGGGCCACATAGTAAATCCTAAAGTTTGTTTTATAGTAGATCTTGAAGGACCAAATAAGGGATCCAAAAAATGGTCGTAATGGATCATTTAGGGTCACAACCTTCAAGTGTTCATAAGGGATCCTAAAGGGTCACACTGTAGACCCTAAAGGTTTCATTTTAGATTAAAAAGTGGCCTGTAGTAGTCCCTAAAGGTTTTCATAGTAGATCTTCATGGTACATACCGTAACTCCTAAAGAATTAGTTTTATCCTAAAAGTGTTTGTATGATCTTGATGAGCCTTATGGTAGATCCTTAAGGTGTTCATAGTAGAGCTTGAGAGACTCCACATGGGATCTTAGTAGATACTGAAATGTCACATAGGAGAACCTAAATATTTTCATTGTAGAACTTAAAGGGCCCCATAGTAGATTCTAAATGCTTTTATAGTAGATCTCGAGGGTCCCCAAAGAGAATCCTAAAGTTTGTTTTATAGTAGATCTTGAAGGTCCAAATAAGGGATCCAAAAAATGGTCATAATAGATATAATAGATATAAGGGTCACATCCTACAGGTGTTCATAAGGGATCCTAAAGGGCCACAGACCCTAAAAGTTTCATTGTAGATTTTAAAGTGGCACGTAGTAGTCCCTAAATTTTTTCATAGTAGATCTTCATGGTACATACAGTAACTCCTAAAGAATGCTCATAGTAGTTTTCTAAAGGTTTTCAAAGTAGATCTAGAAGGACCACATAGGAGATCCTAAAAGTGTTTGTAAGATCTTGATGGGCCACATGGTAGATCCTTAAGGTGTTCATAGTAGTGCTTGAGAGACTCCACAGGGGATCTTAGTAGATACTGAAATGTCACATAGTAGAACCTAAATTATTTTTATTGTAGAACTTAAAGGGCCACACAGGGCTTTTATAGCAGATCTCGAGGGACCACATAGCAGATCATGAAAGTTTCCAATGAGGGCCGTATAGCAGATTTTAAACAGCTGCCTAATTGGTCCCCGAGGGGCCTCAGGAGCCTTCGGGGATGCCTGTTGAGTAGCACTGCACTCTCGCTTTATCCCTCCTTATCTCTATTCTCTCGTTCTCTCCATGTTCTGCTATCTCTCGTGTGATGCAATGTCTGACCTAGTTTCTCAATAGCGTTTAAGACGCGGCCTATATCACAGAAGCATGTGAGGATGCCCACCCCTCCTTCCTGGTAGTCTCCGGTCTGTCTCATATTCTCAGTGTTTACACCTAGTTAGCAATCATCCTCCACTACTATGACAGGTCCAAAGAGATGAAAGCTGAAAAATGATTGGCCGACACAGGTGTTGTGCTCTTCTCTTCATCGGTATTCATCTGCCTGGATACAGTGGAAGTGCCTAAAGAGGAGGGGGACCACCACCACTTCCCCCTCATTACTTGCACTATATCTACTGAGCTGTACAGGCAGAGAAATAATATGTAGAACACAACTGGGGAACACAGAGACATTTTATTCTAGTGGTCAACAGGATTAAAGGAGAGAAGAACCAGGCTCCTGCCCTGAGGCCTTCACCAGTTCATAAAAAGGGCAATGAAGTTACTTATGCCGGCCACCATTCAACTTCCTGCCTAGGGAACCACAATCAATCCAGTCCTAGTGGCCAATATAAGATGTGTTGGGAAATGTCTCCTGTGAGATGGGAAATGTCTCCTGTGAGTGAGGAAATGTCCCCTGCGAGGGGAGAAATGTCTCCTGTGAGGGAGGAAATGTCTCCTGTGAGTGAGGAAATGTCTCCTGTGAGTGGGAATTTGTCTCTTGTGAGGGGGGAAATGTCTCCTGTAAGGGGAAAATGTCTCCTGTGAGGGGGGAAATGTCTCCTGCGAGGGGGGAAATGTCTCCTGTGAGGGGGAAATGTCTCCTGTGAGGGGGGGGGAAATGTCTCCTGTGAGGGGGGGGGAAATGTCTCCTGTGAGGGGGAAATGTCTCCTGTGAGGGGGGAAATGTCTCCTGTGAGAGGGGAAATGTCTCCTGTGAGGGCGGGGAAAATGTCTCCTGTGAGGGAGGAAATGTCTCCTGTGAGGGGGGAAATGTCTCCTGTGAGTGGGTGGGGAAATGTCTCCTGTGAGGGGGTAATGTCTCCTGTGAGAGAGTAAATGTCTCCTGTGAGGGGGGAAATGGCTCCTGTGAGTTGGGAAATGTCTCCTGTGAGTGAGGAAATGTCTCCTGTGAGGGGGAAAATGTCCCATGTGAGTGAGGAAATGTCTCCCGTGAGTGAGGAAATATCTCCTGTGAGGGGGTAAATGTCTCATGTGAGTGAGGAAATGTCTCCTGTGAGTGAGGAAATGTCTCCTGTGAGATGGGAAATGTCTCCTGTGAGTGAGGAAATGTCTCCTGTGAGGGGAAAATGTCTCCTGTGAGTGAGGAAATGTCTCCTGTGAGGGGGTAAATGTCCCATGTGAGTAAGGAAATGTCTCCCCTGAGTGAGGAAATATCTCCTGTGAGGGGGGAAATGTCTCCTGTGAGGGAGGAAATGTCTCCTGTGAGGGATAAAATATCTCCTGTGAGGGGGGAAAGGTCTCCTGTGAGTGAGGAAATGTCTCCTGTGAGTGAGGAAATGTCTCCTGTGATTGAGGAAATATCTCCTGTGAGGAGGTAAATCTCTCCTGTGAGTGAGGAAATGTCCCCTGTGAAGGGGGAAATGTCTCCTGTGAGGAAGGAAATGTCTCCTGTGAGGGATAAAATATCTCCTGTGAGGGGGGGAAAGGTCTCCTGTGAGTGAGGAAATGTCTCCTGTGAGTGAGGAAATGTCTCCTGTGATTGAGGAAATATCTCCTGTGAGGAGGTAAATCTCTCCTGTGAGTGAGGTAAATGTCTCATGTGAGGGGGGAAATGTCTCCTGTGAGGGAGGAAATGTCTCCTGTGAGGGGGGAAATGTCTCCTGTAAGGGGGGGAAAGGTCTCCTGTGAGTGAGGAAATGTCTCCTGTGAGGGGGGAAATGTCTCCTGTGAGGTGGGAAATTTCTCCTGTAAGGGGGGAAATGTCTCCTGTGAGGGGGGGAAAGGTCTCCTGTGAGAGGGAAATATCTCCTGTGAGGGGGAAATGTCTCCTGTGAGGGGGAAATGTCTCCTGTGAGGGGGGAAATGTCTCCTGTGAAGGGGGAAATATCTCCTGTGAGGGGGAAATGTCTCCTGTGAGTAGGAAAATGTCTCCTGTGAGGGGGACGTGTCTCCTGTGAGGGGGACGTGTCTCCTGTGAGGGGAGGAAATTTCTCCTGTGAGGGGGGGAAATGTCTCCTTTGAGGGGGAAATGTCTCCTGTGAGTGAGGAAATGTCTCCTGTGAGTGAGGAAATGTCTCCTGTGAGTAGGAAATGTCTCCTGCGAGGGGGGAAATGTCTCCTGCGAGGGGCAAATGTCTTCTGTGAGGAGGAAATTTCTCCTGTGAGGGGCGAAATGTCTCCTGTGAGGGGGGAAATGTCTCCCGTGAGTGAGGAAATATCTCCTGTGAGGGGGGAAATGTCTCCTGTGAGGGGGGAAATGTCTCCTTTAAGGGGGGGAAATGTCTCCTTTGAGGGGGGAAATGTCTCCTGTGAGTGAGGAAATGTCCCCTGTGAGGGGGGAAATGTCTCCTGTGAGGGGGAAATGTCTCATGTGAGGGGGGAAATGTCTCCTGTGAGGGAGGAAATGTCTCCTGTGAGGGGGAAATGTCTCCTGTGAGTGAGGAAATATCTCCTGTGAGGGGGAAATGTCTCCTGTGAGTGAGGAAATGTCTCCTGTGAGGGGGAAAGGTCTCCTGTGAGGGGGGAAATGTCTCCTGTGAGTGGGAAAATGTCTCCTGTGAGGGAGAAATGTCTCCTGTGAGGGGGGAAAATGTCTCCTGTGAGGGAGAAATGTCTCCTATGAGAGGGGAAATGTCTCCTGTGATAGAGGAAATGTCTTCTGTGAGAGGGGAAATGTCTCCTGTGAGAGAGGAAATGTCTCCTGTGAGGGGGGAAATGTCTCCTGTGAGGAGGGAAATGTTTCCTTTGAGGTGGGACATGTCTCCTTTGAGTGAGGAAATGTCTCCTGTGAGGGGGGAAATGTCTCCTGTGAGGTGGGAAATTTCTCCTGTAAGGGGGGAAATGTCTCCTGTGAGGGGGGGGGGAAGGTCTCATGTGACTGGGGAAATATATTCTGTGAGGGGGAAATGTCTACTGTGAGGGGGAAATGTTTCCTGTGAGGGGGAAATGTCTCCTGTGAGGGGGGAAATGTCTCCTGTGAGGGGGGAAATGTCTCCTGTGAGGGGGGAAATATCTTCTGTGAGGGACAATTGTCTCCTGTGAGAGAGGAAATGTCTCATGTGAGGGGGGAAATGTCTCCTGTGAGGGAGGAAATGTCTCCTGTGAGGGGGGAAATGTCTCCTGTAAGGGGGGGAAAGGTCTCCTGTGAGTGAGGAAATGTCTCCTGTGAGGGGGGAAATGTCTCCTGTGAGGTGGGAAATTTCTCCTGGAAGGGGGGAAATGTCTCCTGTGAGGGGGGGAAAGGTCTCCTGTGAGAGGGAAATATCTCCTGTGAGGGGGAAATGTCTCCTGTGAGGGGGAAATGTCTCCTGTGAGGGGGGAAATGTCTCCTGTGAAGGGGGAAATATCTCCTGTGAGGGGGAAATGTCTCCTGTGAGTAGGAAAATGTCTCCTGTGAGGGGGACGTGTCTCCTGTGAGGGGAGGAAATTTCTCCTGTGAGGGGGGGAAATGTCTCCTTTGAGGGGGAAATGTCTCCTGTGAGTGAGGAAATGTCTCCTGTGAGTGAGGAAATGTCTCCTGTGAGTAGGAAATGTCTCCTGCGAGGGGCAAATGTCTTCTGTGAGGAGGAAATTTCTCCTGTGAGGGGCGAAATGTCTCCTGTGAGGGGGGAAATGTCTCCCGTGAGTGAGGAAATATCTCCTGTGAGGGGGGAAATGTCTCCTGTGAGGGGGGAAACGTCTCCTTTGAGGGGGGAAATGTCTCCTTTGAGGGGGGAAATGTCTCCTGTGAGTGAGGAAATGTCCCCTGTGAGGGGGGAAATGTCTCCTGTGAGGGGGAAATGTCTCATGTGAGGGGGGAAATGTCTCCTGTGAGGGAGGAAATGTCTCCTGTGAGGGGGAAATGTCTCCTGTGAGTGAGGAAATATCTCCTGTGAGGGGGAAATGTCTCCTGTGAGTGAGGAAATGTCTCCTGTGAGGGGGAAAGGTCTCCTGTGAGGGGGGAAATGTCTCCTGTGAGTGGGAAAATGTCTCCTGTGAGGGAGAAATGTCTCCTGTGAGGGGGGAAAATGTCTCCTGTGAGGGAGAAATGTCTCCTATGAGAGGGGAAATGTCTCCTGTGATAGAGGAAATGTCTTCTGTGAGAGGGGAAATGTCTCCTGTGAGAGAGGAAATGTCTCCTGTGAGGGGGGAAATGTCTCCTGTGAGGAGGGAAATGTTTCCTTTGAGGTGGGACATGTCTCCTTTGAGTGAGGAAATGTCTCCTGTGAGGGGGGAAATGTCTCCTGTGAGGTGGGAAATTTCCTGTGAGGGGGTAAATGTTTCCTGTGAGAAGGAAATGTCTCCTGTGTGGGGGGGGAAATGTCCCATGTGAGTGAGGAAATGTCTTCCCTGAGGGGGTAAATGTCTCCTGTGAGTGAGGAAATGTCCCCTGTGAGGGTGGAAATGTCTCCTGTGAGGGGGGAAATGGCTCCTGTGAGGTAGGAAATATCTCCTGTGAGGGGGAAATGTCTCCTGTGAGTGAGGAAATGTCTCCTGTGAGTGAGGAAATGTCTCCTGTGAATGAGGAAATGTCTCCTGTGAGTGAAGAAATGTCTCCTGTGAGGGGGGAAATGTCTCCTGTGAGAGAGGAAATGTCTCCTGTGATTGACGAAATGTCTCCTGTGAGAAAGGAAATGTCTCCTGTGAGAGAGGAAATGTCTCCTGTGAGGGGGGAAATGTCTCCTGTGAGGGGGGGAAATGTCTCCTGTGAGTGGGGAAATGTCTCCTGTGAGTGGAAAAATGTCTCCTGTGAGGCACAAATGTCTCCTGTGAGAGAGGAAATGTCTCCTGTGAGTGAGGAAATGTCTCCTGTGACTGAGGAAATGTCTCCTGTGAGGGGGGAAATGTCTCCTGTGAGGGGGGAAATATCTTCTGTGAGGGACAAATGTCTCCTGTGAGAGAGGAAATGTCTCCTGTGAGTGAGGAAATGTCTCCTGTGAGGGGAGAAATGTCTCCTGTGAGTGAGGAAATGTCTCCTGTGAGAAGGAAATGTCTCCTGTAAGATGGGAAATGTTTCCTGTGAGTAAGGAAATGTCTCCTGTGAGGGGGTAAATGTTTCCTGTGAGAAGGAAATGTCTCCTGTGTGGGGGGGAAATGTCCCATGTGAGTGAGGAAATGTCTTCCCTGAGGGGGTAAATGTCTCCTGTGAGTGAGGAAATGTCCCCTGTGAGGGTGGAAATGTCTCCTGTGAGGGGGGAAATGGCTCCTGTGAGGTAGGAAATATCTCCTGTGAGGGGGAAATGTCTCCTGTGAGTGAGGAAATGTCTCCTGTGAGTGAGGAAATGTCTCCTGTGAATGAGGAAATGTCTCCTGTGAGTGAAGAAATGTCTCCTGTGAGGGGGGAAATGTCTCCTGTGAGAGAGGAAATGTCTCCTGTGATTGACGAAATGTCTCCTGTGAGAAAGGAAATGTCTCCTGTGAGAGAGGAAATGTCTCCTGTGAGGGGGGAAATGTCTCCTGTGAGGGGGGAAATGTCTCCTGTGAGTGGGGAAATGTCTCCTGTGAGTGGAAAAATGTCTCCTGTGAGGCACAAATGTCTCCTGTGAGAGAGGAAATGTCTCCTGTGAGTGAGGAAATGTCTCCTGTGACTGAGGAAATGTCTCCTGTGAGGGGGTAAATGTCTCCTAAAAATGTCTCCTGTGTGGGGGGAAATGTCTCCTGTGAGGGGGAAATGTCTCCTGTGAGGGGGAAATTTCTCATGTGAGAGAGGAAATGTCTCATGTGAGGGGGGAAATGTCTCCTGTAAGGCCGGAAATATCTCCTGTGAGGGGGAAACGTCTCCTTTGATGGGGAAATGTCTCCTGTGAGGGGGAAATGTTTCATGTGAGTGAGGAAATGTCTCCTGTGAGTGAGGAAATGTCTCCTGTGAGGGGGGGGGGAAATGTCTCCTGTGAGAGAGGAAATGTCCCCTGTGAGGGGGGAAATGTCTCCTGTGAGGGGGTAAATGTCTACTGTGAGGGAGGAAATATCTCTTGTGAGGGGGGAAATGTCTCCTGTGAGTGAGGAAATGTCTCCTGTGAGTGAGGAAATGTCTCTTGTGAGGGGGGAAATGTGTCCTGTGAGAGAGGAAATGTCTCCTGTGATTGAGGAAATATCTCCTGTGAGAAAGGAAATGTCTGCTGTGAGAACTGAAATGTCTCCCGTAAGAGAGAAAATGTCTCTTGTGAGGGGGAAATGTCTCCTGTGAGTGGGTAAATGTCTCCTGTGAGTGGGATAATCTCTCCTGTGAGTGGGATAATGTCTCCTGTGAGGGACAAATGTCTCCTGTGAGAGAGGAAATGTCTCCTGTGAGTGAGGTAATGTCTCCTGTGAGGGGGGAAATGTCTTCTGTGAGGAGGAAATTTCTCCTGTGAGTGGCGAAATGTCTCCTGTGAGGGGGGAAATGTCTCCCGTGAGTGAGGAAATATCTCCTGTGAGGGGGGAAATGTCTCCTGTGAGGGGGGAAATGTCTCCTTTGAGGGGGGAAATGTCTCCTTTGAGGGGGGAAATGTCTCCCGTGAGTGAGGAAATGTCCCCTGTGAGGGGGGAAATGTCTCCTGTGAGGGGGAAATGTCTCATGTGAGGGGGGAAATGTCTCCTGTGAGGGAGGAAATGTCTCCTGTGAGGGGGAAATGTCTCCTGTGAGTGAGGAAATATCTCCTGTGAGGGGGAAATGTCTCCTGTGAGTGAGGAAATGTCTCCTGTGAGGGGGAAAGGTCTCCTCTGAGGGGGGAAATGTCTCCTGTGAGTGGGAAAATGTCTCCTGTGAGGGAGATATGTCTCCTGTGAGGGGGGAAAATGTCTCCTGTGAGGGAGAAATGTCTCCTATGAGAGGGGAAATGTCTCCTGTGATAGAGGAAATGTCTCCTGTGAGAGGGGAAATGTCTCCTGTGAGAGAGGAAATGTCTCCTGTGAGGGGGGAAATGTCTCCTGTGAGGAGGGAAATGTTTCCTTTGAGGTGGGACATGTCTCCTTTGAGTGAGGAAATGTCTCCTGTGAGGGGGGAAATGTCTCCTGTGAGGTGGGAAATTTCTCCTGTAAGGGGGGAAATGTCTCCTGTGAGGGGGGGGAAGGTCTCATGTGACTGGGGAAATATATTCTGTGAGGGGGAAATGTCTACTGTGAGGGAGAAATGTTTCCTGTGAGGGGGAAATGTCTCCTGTGAGGGGGGGAAATGTCTCCTGTGAGGGGGGAAATGTCTCCTGTGAGGGGGGAAATATCTTCTGTGAGGGACAAATGTCTCCTGTGAGAGAGGAAATGTCTCCTGTGAGTGAGGAAATGTCTCCTGTGAGGGGAGAAATGTCTCCTGTGAGTGAGGAAATGTCTCCTGTGAGACGGAAATGTCTCCTGTAAGATGGGAAATGTTTCCTGTGAGTAAGGAAATGTCTCCTGTGAGGGGGTAAATGTTTCCTGTGAGAAGGAAATGTCTCCTGTGTGGGGGGGAAAAGTCCCATGTGAGTGAGGAAATGTCTTCCCTGAGGGGGTAAATGTCTCCTGTGAGTGAGGAAATGTCCCCTGTGAGGGTGGAAATGTCTCCTGTGAGGGGGGAAATGGCTCCTGTGAGGTAGGAAATATCTCCTGTGAGGGGGAAATGTCTCCTGTGAGTGAGGAAATGTCTCCTGTGAGTGAGGAAATGTCTCCTGTGAATGAGGAAATGTCTCCTGTGAGTGAAGAAATGTCTCCTGTGAGGGGGGAAATGTCTCCTGTGAGAGAGGAAATGTCTCCTGTGATTGACGAAATGTCTCCTGTGAGAAAGGAAATGTCTCCTGTGAGAGAGGAAATGTCTCCTGTGAGGGGGGAAATGTCTCCTGTGAGGGGGGAAATGTCTCCTGTGAGTGGGGAAATGTCTCCTGTGAGTGGAAAAATGTCTCCTGTGAGGCACAAATGTCTCCTGTGAGAGAGGAAATGTCTCCTGTGAGTGAGGAAATGTCTCCTGTGACTGAGGAAATGTCTCCTGTGAGGGGGTAAATGTCTCCTAAAAATGTCTCCTGTGGGGGGGGGAAATGTCTCCTGTGAGGGGGAAATGTCTCCTGTGAGGGGGAAATTTCTCATGTGAGAGAGGAAATGTCTCATGTGAGGGGGGAAATGTCTCCTGTAAGGCCGGAAATATCTCCTGTGAGGGGGAAACGTCTCCTTTGATGGGGAAATGTCTCCTGTGAGGGGGAAATTTCTACTTTGATGGGGAAATGTCTCCTGTGAGGGAGGAAATGTCTCCTGTGAGGGGGGAAATGTCTTCTGTGAGTGAGGAAATGTCTACTGTGAGTGAGGAAATGCTTCCTGTGAGGGGGAAAATATCTCCTGTGATTGAGGAAATATCTCCTGTGAGAAAGGAAATGTCTGCTGTGAGAACTGAAATGTCTCCCGTGAGAGAGAAAATGTCTCTTGTGAGGGGGAAATGTCTTCTGTGAGTGGGTAAATGTCTCCTGTGAGTGGGATAATGTCTCCTGTGAGTGGGATAATGTCTCCTGTGAGGGACAAATGTCTCCTGTGAGAGAGGAAATGTCTCCTGTGAGTGAGGTAATGTCTCCTGTGAGGGGGGAAATGTCTCCTGTGAGGGGGAAAATATCTCCTGTGAGGGGGAAATATCTCCTGTGAGGGGGAAATGTCTCCTGTGAGGGGGGAAATGTTTCATGTGAGTGAGGAAATGTCTCCTGTGATAGAGGAAATGTCTTCTGTGAGGGGGGAAATATCTCCTGTGAGGGGGAAATGTCTCCTGTGAGTGAGGAAATGTCTCCTGTGAGGGGGAAATATCTCCTGTGAGGGGGGAAATGTCTCCTGTGAGGGGGGAAATATCTCATGTGAGGGGGAAAATGTCTCCTGTGAGGGGGGAAATGTCTCCTGTGAGAGAGGAAATGTCTCCTATGAGGGGGGGAAATGTCTCCCGTGAGGGGGGAAAAGTCTCCTGTGAGGAGCAAATGTCTCCTGTGAGGGGGGAAATGTCTCCTGTGAGAGAGGAAATGTCTCCTGTGAGGGAGGAAATGTCTCCTGTTTGTGAGGAAATGTCTCCTGTGAGGGGGGGAAAGGTCTCCTGTGAGGGGGAAAATGTCTCCTGTGAGGTGGAAATGTCTCCTGTGAGGGGGAAATGTCTCCTGTGAGGGAGGAAATGTCTCCTGTGAGGTGGGAAATGTATCCTGTGAGGTGGGAAATGTCTCCTGTGAGGTGGGGAAAGGTCTCCTGTGAGGGGGGAAATATCTCCTGTGAGGGGGAAATGTCTCCTGTGAGGGGGAAATGTTTCCTGTGAGGAGGAAATGTCTCCTGTGAAGGGGGGAAATGTCTCCTGTGAGGGGGGAAATATCTCCTGTGAGGGGGAAATGTCTCCTGTGAGTAGGAAAATGTCTCCTGTGAGGGGGAAATGTCTCCTGTGAGGGGGAAATTTCTCATGTGAGAGAGGAAATGTCTCATGTGAGGGGGGAAATGTCTCCTGTAAGGCCGGAAATATCTCCTGTGAGGGGGAAACGTCTCCTTTGATGGGGAAATGTCTCCTGTGAGGGGGAAATTTCTACTTTGATGGGGAAATGTCTCCTGTGAGGGAGGAAATGTCTCCTGTGAGGGGGGAAATGTCTTCTGTGAGTGAGGAAATGTCTACTGTGAGTGAGGAAATGCTTCCTGTGAGGGGGAAAATATCTCCTGTGATTGAGGAAATATCTCCTGTGAGAAAGGAAATGTCTGCTGTGAGAACTGAAATGTCTCCCGTGAGAGAGAAAATGTCTCTTGTGAGGGGGAAATGTCTTCTGTGAGTGGGTAAATGTCTCCTGTGAGTGGGATAATGTCTCCTGTGAGTGGGATAATGTCTCCTGTGAGGGACAAATGTCTCCTGTGAGAGAGGAAATGTCTCCTGTGAGTGAGGTAATGTCTCCTGTGAGGGGGGAAATGTCTCCTGTGAGGGGGAAAATATCTCCTGTGAGGGGGAAATATCTCCTGTGAGGGGGAAATGTCTCCTGTGAGGGGGGAAATGTTTCATGTGAGTGAGGAAATGTCTCCTGTGATAGAGGAAATGTCTTCTGTGAGGGGGGAAATATCTCCTGTGAGGGGGAAATGTCTCCTGTGAGTGAGGAAATGTCTCCTGTGAGGGGGAAATATCTCCTGTGAGGGGGGAAATGTCTCCTGTGAGGGGGGGAAATATCTCATGTGAGGGGGAAAATGTCTCCTGTGAGGGGGGAAATGTCTCCTGTGAGAGAGGAAATGTCTCCTATGAGGGGGGGAAATGTCTCCCGTGAGGGGGGAAAAGTCTCCTGTGAGGAGCAAATGTCTCCTGTGAGGGGGGAAATGTCTCCTGTGAGAGAGGAAATGTCTCCTGTGAGGGAGGAAATGTCTCCTGTTTGTGAGGAAATGTCTCCTGTGAGGGGGGGAAAGGTCTCCTGTGAGGGGGAAAATGTCTCCTGTGAGGTGGAAATGTCTCCTGTGAGGGGGAAATGTCTCCTGTGAGGGAGGAAATGTCTCCTGTGAGGTGGGAAATGTATCCTGTGAGGTGGGAAATGTCTCCTGTGAGGTGGGGAAAGGTCTCCTGTGAGGGGGGAAATATCTCCTGTGAGGGGGAAATGTCTCCTGTGAGGGGGAAATGTTTCCTGTGAGGAGGAAATGTCTCCTGTGAAGGGGGGAAATGTCTCCTGTGAGGGGGGAAATATCTCCTGTGAGGGGGAAATGTCTCCTGTGAGTAGGAAAATGTCTCCTGTGAGGGTGAAATGTCTCCTGTGAGTGAGGAAATGTCTCCTGTGAGGGGGAAATGTCTCCTGTGAAAGGGAAATATCTCCTGTGAGGGGGGAAATGTCTCCTGTGAGGGGGAAATGTCTCCTGTGAGGGGGGAAATGTCTCCTGTGAGGAGGAAATGTCTCCTGTGAGGGTGGAAATGTCTCCTGTGAGGGGGAAATGTCTCCTGCGAGGAGGAAATTTCTCCTGTGAGGGGGGAAATGTCTCCTGTAAGGGGAAAATGTCTCCTGTGAGTGGGAAAGTGTCTCCTGTGAGGGGGGAAATGTCTCCTGTGAGAGAGGAAATGTCTCCTGTGAGTTAGGAAATGTCTCCTGTGAGGGGGGGAAATGTCTCCTGTGAGGGGGGAAATGTCTCCTGTGAGGGGGGAAATGTCTCCTGTGAGTGAGGAAATGTCTCCTGTGAGGGAGAAATGTCTCCTTTGAGTGAAGAAATGTCTCCTGTGAGTAGGAAATGTCTCCTGCGAGGGGGGAAATGTCTCCTGCGAGGGGCAAATGTCTTCTTTAGGAGGAAATTTTTCTCCTGTGAGGGGGGAAATGTCTCCTGTGAGGGGGGAAATGTCTCCTGTGAGTGAGGAAATGTCTCCTGTGAGGAGGGAAATATCTCCTGTGAGGGGGGAAATGTCTCCTGTGAGGGGGGAAATGTCTCCTGTGAGGGGGGAAATGTCTCCTTTGAGGGGGGAAATGTCTCCTGTGAGTGAGGAAATGTCCCCTGTGAGGGGGGAAATGTCTCCTGTGAGGGGGAAACGTCTCATGTGAGGGCGGAAATGTCTCCTGTGATGGAGGAAATGTCTCCTGTGAGGGGGAAAGGTCTCCTGTGAGGGGGGAAATGTCTCCTGTGAGGGGGAAATGTCTCCTGTGAGGGGGAAATGTCTCCTGTGAGGGAGGAAATGTCTCCTGTGAGGGGGGAAATGTATCCTGTGAGGTGGGAAATGTCTCCTGTGAGGTGGGGAAAGGTCTCCTGTGAGGGGGGAAATATCTCCTGTGAGGGGGAAATGTCTCCTGTGAGGGGGAAATGTTTCCTGTGAGGGGGGAATGTCTCCTGTGAAGGGGGGAAATGTCTCCTGTGAGGGGGGAAATATCTCCTGTGAGGGGGAAATGTCTCCTGTGAGTAGGAAAATGTCTCCTGTGAGGGTGAAATGTCTCCTGTGAGTGAGGAAATGTCTCCTGTGAGGGGGAAATGTCTCCTGTGAAAGGGAAATATCTCCTGTGAGGGGGGAAATGTCTCCTGTGAGGGGGAAATGTCTCCTGTGAGGGGGGAAATGTCTCCTGTGAGGAGGAAATGTCTCCTGTGAGGGTGGAAATGTCTCCTGTGAGGGGGAAATGTCTCCTGCGAGGAGGAAATTTCTCCTGTGAGGGGGGAAATGTCTCCTGTAAGGGGAAAATGTCTCCTGTGAGTGGGAAAGTGTCTCCTGTGAGGGGGGAAATGTCTCCTGTGAGAGAGGAAATGTCTCCTGTGAGTTAGGAAATGTCTCCTGTGAGGGGGGGAAATGTCTCCTGTGAGGGGGGAAATGTCTCCTGGGAGGGGGGAAATGTCTCCTGTGAGGGGGGGAAATGTCTCCTTTGAGGGGGGAAATGTCTCCTGTGAGTGAGGAAATGTCTCCTGTGAGGGGGGAAATGTCTCCTGTGAGGTGGGAACTTTCTCCTGTAAGGGGGAATGTCTCCTGTGAGGGGGGAAAGGTCTCCTGTGAGGGGGGAAATGTCTACTGTGAGGGGGAAATGTTTCCTGTGAGGGAGAAATGTCTCCTGTGAGTGAGGAAATGTCTCCTGTGAGGGGGGAAATGTCTCCTGTGAGGTGGGAAATTTCTCTTGTAAGAGGGGAAATGTCTCCTGTGAGGGGGGGGGGGAAGGTCTCCTGTGAGGGGGGAAATATCTCCTGTGAGGGGGAAATGTCTCCTGTGAGGGGGAAATGTCTCCTGTGAGGGGGGAAATGTCTCCTGTGAGGGGGGAAATGTCTCATGTGAAGGGGGAAATATCTCCTGTGAGGGGGAAATGTCTCCTGTGAGTAGGAAAATGTCTCCAGTGAGGGGGGCATGTCTCCTGTGAGGGGAGAACATTTCTCCTGTGAGGGGGGGAAATGTCTCCTGTGAGTGAGGAAATGTCTCCTGTGAGGGAGAAATGTCTCCTTTGAGTGAAGAAATGTCTCCTGTGAGTAGGAAATGTCTCCTGCGAGGGGGGAAATGTCTCCTGTGAGGGGCAAATGTCTTCTGTTAGGAGGAAATTTCTCCTGTGAGGGGGGAAATGTCTCCTGTGAGGGGGGAAATGTCTCCTGTGAGTGAGGAAATGTCTCCTGTGAGGGGGGAAATATCTCCTGTGAGGGGGGAAATGTCTCCTGTGAGGGGGGAAATGTCTCCTGTGAGGGGGGAAATGTCTCCTGTGAGGGGGGAAATGTCTCCTTTGAGGGGGGAAATGTCTTCTGTGATGGAGGAAATGTCTCCTGTGAGGGGGAAAGGTCTCCTGTGAGGGGGGAAATGTCTCCTGTGAGTGGGAAAATGTCTCCTGTGAGGGAGAAATGTCTCCTATGAGTGGGAAAATGTCTCTTGTGAGGGAGAAATGTCTCCTATGAGAGGGGAAATGTCTCCTGTGATAGAGGAAATGTCTCCTGTGAGGGGGGAAATGTCTCCTGTGAGGGGGGAAATGTTTCCTTGGAGGGGGGACATGTCTCCTTTGAGTGAGGAAATGTCTCCTGTGAGGGGGGAAATGTCTCCTGTGAGGTGGGAAATTTCTCCTGTGGGGGGAAATGTCTCCTGTGAGGGGGGGGGGGGGAGGTCTCATGTGACTGGGGAAATATATCCTGTGAGGGGGAAATGTCTACTGTGAGGGGGAAATGTTTCCTGTGAGGGGGAAATGTCTCCTGTGAGGGGGGAAATGTCTCCTGTGAGGGGGAAATATTTCCTGTGAGGGACAAATGTCTCCTGTGAGAGAGGAAATGTCTCCTGTGAGTGAGGAAATGTCTCCTGTGAGGGGGGAAATGTCTCCTGTGAGTGAGGAAATGTCTCCTGTGAGAGGGAAATGTCTCCTGTAAGATGGGAAATGTTTCCTGTGAGTAAGGAAATGTCTCCTGTGAGGGGGGAAATGTTTCCTGTGAGTAAGGAAATGTCTCCTGTGAGGGGGGAAATGTCCCATGTGAGTGAGGAAATGTCTCCCCTGAGGGGGTAAATGTCTCCTGTGAGGGGGGAAATGGCTCATGTGAGGTGGGAACTTTCTTCTGTAAGGGGGGAATGTCTCCTGTGAGGGGGGAAAGGTCTCCTGTAAGGGGGGGAAATATCTCCTGTGAGGGGGAAATGTCTACTGTGAGGGGGAAATGTTTCCTGTGAGGGAGAAATGTCTCCTGTGAGAGAGGAAATGTCTCCTGTGAGGGGGGAAATGTCTCCTGTGAGGGGCGGAAATGTCTCCTGTGAGTGAGGAAATGTCTCCTGTGAGGGGGGAAATGTCTCCTGTGAGGTGGGAAATTTCTCTTGTAAGGGGGGAAATGTCTCCTGTGAGGGGGGGGGGAGGTCTCCTGTGAGGGGGGAAATATCTCCTGTGAGGGGGAAATGTCTCCTGTGAGGGGGAAATGTCTCCTGTGAGGGGGGAAATGTCTCCTGTGAGGGGGGAAATGTCTCATGTGAAGGGGGAAATATCTCCTGTGAGGGGGAAATGTCTCCTGTGAGTAGGAAAATGTCTCCTGTGAGGGGGGCATGTCTCCTGTGAGGGGAGGACATTTCTCCTGTGAGGGGGGGAAATGTCTCCTGTGAGTGAGGAAATGTCTCCTGTGAGGGAGAAATGTCTCCTGTGAGGGAGAAATGTCTCCTTTGAGTGAAGAAATGTCTCCTGTGAGTAGGAAATGTCTCCTGCGAGGGGGGAAATGTCTCCTGCGAGGGGCAAATGTCTTCTGTTAGGAGGAAATTTCTCCTGTGAGGGGGGAAATGTCTCCTGTGAGGGGGGAAATGTCTCCTGTGAGTGAGGAAATGTCTCCTGTGAGGGGGGAAATATCTCCTGTGAGGGGGGAAATGTCTCCTGTGAGGGGGGAAATGTCTCCTGTGAGGGGGGAAATGTCTCCTTTGAGGGGGGAAATGTCTCCTGTGAATGAGGAAATGTCCCCTGTGAGGGGGGAAATGTCTCCTGTGAGGGGGAAATGTCTCCTGTGATGGAGGAAATGTCTCCTGTGAGGGGGAAAGGTCTCCTGTGAGGGGGGAAATGTCTCCTGTGAGTGGGAAAATGTCTCCTGTGAGGGAGAAATGTCTCCTATGAGTGGGAAAATGTCTCCTGTGAGGGAGAAATGTCTCCTATGAGAGGGGAAATGTCTCCTGTGATAGAGGAAATGTCTCCTGTGAGGGGGGAAATGTCTCCTGTGAGGGGGGAAATGTTTCCTTGGAGGGGGGACATGTCTCCTTTGAGTGAGGAAATGTCTCCTGTGAGGGGGGAAATGTCTCCTGTGAGGTGGGAAATTTCTCCTGTAAGGGGGGAAATGTCTCCTGTGAGGGGGGGGAGGTCTCATGTGACTGGGGAAATATATCCTGTGAGAGGGAAATATATCCTGTGAGAGGGAAATGTCTACTGTGAGGGGGAAATGTTTCCTGTGAGGGAGAAATGTCTCCTGTGAGGGGGGAAATGTCTCCTGTGAGGGGGGAAATATTTCCTGTGAGGGAGGAAATGTCTCCTGTGAGTGAGGAAATGTCTCCTGTGAGGGGGGAAATGTCTCCTGTGAGTGAAGAAATGTCTCCTGTGAGAGGGAAATGTCTCCTGTAAGATGGGAAATGTTTCCTGTGAGTAAGGAAATGTCTCCTGTGAGGGGGGAAATGTTTCCTGTGAGTAAGGAAATGTCTCCTGTGAGGGGGGAAATGTCCCATGTGAGTGAGGAAATGTCTCCCCTGAGGGGGTAAATGTCTCCTGTGAGGGGGGAAATGGCTCATGTGAGGTAGGAAATATCTCCTGTGAGGGGGAAATGTCTCTGTAAGTGAGGAAATGTCTCCTGTGTTTGAGGAAATGTCTCCTGTGAATGAGGAAATGTCTCCTGTGAGTGAGGAAATGTCTCCTGTGAGGGGGGAAATGTCTCCTGTGAGAGAGGAAATGTCTCCTGTGATTGACGAAATGTCTCCTGTGAGAAAGGAAATGTCTCCTGTGAGAGAGGAAATGTCTCCTGTGAGGGGGGAAATGTCTCCTATGAGGGGGGGAAATGTCTCCTGTGAGTGGAAAAATGTCTCCTGTGAGGGACAAATGTCTCCTGTGAGAGAGGAAATGTCTCCTGTGAGTGAGGAAATGTCTCCTGTGAGGGGGGAAATGTCTCCTAAGAGTGAGGAAATGTCTCCTGTGAGGGGGGAAATGTCTCCTGTGAGGGGGGAAATGTCTCCTGTGAGGGGGAAATGTCTCATGTGAGGTGGAAATGTCTCCTGTGAGAGAGGAAATGTCTCATGTGAGGGGGGAACGTCTCCTTTGATGGGGAAATGTCTCCTGTGAGGGGGAAATTTCTTCTTTGATGGGGAAATGTCTCCTGTGAGGGAGGAAATATCTCCTGTGACACAACTTCCTAATCATTTGTTTCCAGCTGAAGAACCTTCTAAATTCTGATTTAAGGATTTTAACGTTGGGTCCTTAATTTACAGACCACCTCATCTTGGTGCTAGAACTCTTTAGGTGCCCCTTAATACCAAAAATAGTCATGTCAACATAGTTTGTAGCTATTTATAACATTTGGATAAACTTGGAAAACATAGGCCAAAAATTAAGGTCACCATTTTCCCACCGGCTTCGCTCCAGCATTGGCAGTGACTCCCGGGAAACGCAGGTGTTTGGCGGTTTCTCACGGCCACTCCTGCAACCCCTTTTTTTCCCAAAACGGCCATGTTCTCAGGAAGGGAGAGGTCCTTGCTGGACGAGGGGTTAGGAACATCAGGGGTGGGAGTGGTGGACCTTAGGGAGCAACAAAGTTCTGAGGATATCTACGAAAATAACTGCATTTCCTTCTTTAGTTGCCGACTGTAAAGCAAAATCTGATTGGCCGAAAGAGAACACCGGCGCACTTTCAGACCCCAAAATAATAAAAATAACTAGGCAGAAGGTCCACGGCTATCTCCCTAATCCATAATCAAAGCAGACCCAAACCTAATAGAACAGCTGCATCCCCCAACCTAACTTCTATGGCAGATATCAGGCAAAATGACTCCCCTCATCTGCACTCAAGTGGTCCACATAGATGTTTTTGTACCTGTCCATCCGGTAAACCTTATTGGTCACTGGCAGTAACATGGTCAAGCTGTACAACTGCTGTAAACACACAGTTCTGCGGGACTGTGGGCCGGTGAATTTCCTGACCCTTTTTTTTATATTTCTGGGGGTTCAAGCAGACAGGGCATCCCTAAATAGGACACCCTGGAGGAAGGGGGAACAAGTTACAAGACAGTCACATATTTTTAGACTTAACAACTTGTTATATTGTTATGATGTATCTATTATAAATTAATCATTTATTATTAAATTGTATAATTATATTTTCTTATTCCAATATTTGACTGAAAGGTAAATATTGAAGTATCTAAAATATCTGAAGTTGGTAATGTTTATTTTAATATATTATTTGTATTTGTGGTATTATTAATATTATTATTATTATTATTAATATTATTATTAATAATAATAATAATAATAACACTAATAATAATAATAAAAATAATTATAATAATAATAATATCACTAATCATAATAATAATTAGAAGAAGAAGGGACATTAAATATTATTAACTATTTTCTTTCTTCATTTTACCTAAAGATTTAATACAAAAAATAAATAAATAAATAAATAAATAAATAAGAAACGCCTGTTCTTTGTTTAAATATTATTAGACTTAAATATTTTTTCAGTCATTATAGTATTAGGATGTATATGTTTTATCAATTAATTATTAATGTATGTATGTATAATTTTATTTTCCTATTTCTATATTTGACTGAAAGTTAAATATAAGGTGCTGATTTATTTGGGAAGTTCATGGTGGAAGTTCATGGTGATATATTATTCATAGTAGGGTTTTATGGTTATTATTATCATTATGAATAATAATAATAGGAAAAATATGAATTACCTACTTTTTAAATTAATTTTACCTAAAGACCAAGAGAGTTTTAATAAAACATTTTTTTCAAAATATGTTTTTACTCATTATAGCATTAGGATATATTTATTTTATATAATAATATCAATAATTATTATTATATATAATTATATGTTTCCTAATCTTATATTGGTCTGAAAGTTACAAATTGAAGGCACTGATATATTTAAAGTAGGTTATGTTTGTGTAAATATATTTTTAATAGGGTTTAATAATACAATTTTATCCAAAAAGACCAAGGATGTTTTAATAAAACATATTCAAAATTGTTGCTGTTCTTTTAAAATATATATTTTAAAAAAAATTAATAAAAATTATTTTAAAATATAAAAATATAATTTAAAATATTTTTTAATCTATATTTTTAGGATGTATATTCCGTATTAATATTATTGATTAATATGTATAATTCTATTCTTCCATTCCTCTATTTGATGGAAAGGTAAATATTGAAGTTGCTGATTTATTTAAAGTCTTTGATGTTTTAGTAAATATTTTATTTCCATTTTTAATAGGAAGGGCGAGAATACTCGCCCGCGGCGACCAACGCCGACAATGGAGGAGGGAAGAAGAAGATAAAGGAGAGGGAGATGGATGAACTAAAGAAGGAGGTGACCATGGTAAGTCCCTACTCATCTGCAATCCAGATCCCAACCATTAGCAAACAGGGCACTACTACTTACCTGTACCACCCTGATGGTGACCTTTTTGTGTTATTCTAATAGGATGACCATAAACTCTCCCTGGACGATGTGGCTAAGAAATACGGCACAGACCTGGCCAAGGTGAGCCTGCCTCGTTGACTTTGATATAGGAACCCTTGCCTCTAGCTTTGTCTGGGCTCCAAGGACTTTTGACCTATTTCTTGACCTATTTTTCCACTCCTCAGGGTCTGACCAACACACGTGCCGCTGAAATCCTGGCTCATGATGGACCGAATGCCCTCACTCCACCCCCTACTACCCCCGAGTGGGTGAAGTTTTGCCGCCAGCTCTTCGGTGGGTTCTCTATCTTGCTGTGGATTGGCGCCATCCTCTGCTTCCTCGCTTACGGGATTCAGATCGCCATGGAAGACGAGCCCATCAATGACAACGTGAGTAGAACATGACATCATAGAGTTCTAGAGCAGTGCTATTGGTACCACCCACTGCCACTGCCAGGTGAGACATAGAGGACATAAAGCAGTATGCAATTATTTATTCCCCCATCTCCTCCAATATGCAATTAATAATCCCCCATCTCCATCAGCATCCAATTATTTTACTCCCATCCCATTCCCACTAATATGCAATTAGTAATGCAACCAATCCATCCAATCCCCACCACCCACCCATTAACATGCAATTAATAATCCCCCCATCCCCATATGTTTCCAATTATTAATCCCCTTATTTCATCTCATCCACTTAATACACCCTATCCTCACGGATATGCAATTATTAGCACCCTCCTCCCCACCATTTCCACCAGTATTCACAATTCCCACAATTCCATACAATCCCTATTAATATGCAGTTAATATCCTCACCATCTCCACCAGTATCCAATAATTAAACTTGCTCTCAACCCCACCAGTGTCCAATTATCAATCCCCACCACTATCTACACCCCCCATTCCCACAATTTATAATACACCCATCCAATCCCCATCAACATCTCCCATCCTCACCAGTACCTACCAATACCTACCATACCTACCAATATCCAATTATTAATCCCCTCATTCCCACTAGTATCCAATGATTTATCCCTTCATCCTCGCCAGTATTCAATGATTTATCTCCTCATCCTCAATGGTATCCAATTAGTTATCACCCATCCCATACTAACAGTATCCAATTATTTATCCCCCCTCATTGTATCCATTAACTTATCCCCCACTGATTTGCAATTGTTACCCCCTCCCATCTCATTCCCACAAACATACTTTTGATAATACAGCCATGCAATTCCCATTAATATGCAATTAATAATCCCCCATTCTCCACCAGTATCAAATTATTGAACTCCCTCCCACCCACAACAGTATCCAATAAATTATTCCCTTATCCTCACCAGTATCCAAATAGATATATAATAACTCCTCATCCCATCTCCACTGATATGTACATATAAGCCCCTCTCCACTGCATTCCCATTGGTATCCAATTTTTTTCCCCCCATCCTATTCCCAAAAATATGCAACAATATTACACCCATCCAATCTCCATCAATATGCAATTAATAAGTCCCTCCATCACCACAAGTATCCAGCAATTAATCCCCTAATCCCCACCAGTATCCAATTATTTATTTCCTATGCCATCCCACTAGTATCCAATTATTTATCTTCCATCCCATCCCCACCAGTATCCAGTTATTTATCCCCCATCCCATCCAATATGCAATTATTACCCCATCCCTTTCCCATCAGTAGGCAATTATTAACCTTACCAACCCATCCCAACTAGTATCCAACTAGTATCATCCATACCCACCAGCAATTATTAATTCCAAATGCAGTCGTGATTAGATATTTGGAGCTTTGATGCTAAATGCCCCGGATATGTGCCCAGTCCCCCCCCCCCCCCACACACACACCATGTCTCTGGCTGCTGCTCACTTCTCCAATGGGAGGCCCAGTGCATGTTCCTAAGCGCACAGTCCTCCAGCTTTATCATCCCGAGATGCTAAGCCCTTGTGCTCCTCCAATGGGATGCACCCAGTGGCCAAGTGGAATTTTTGGAAAACTTCTAGGCCAGGGGGTGCACATTCGGCACACTGTAAGTCCTATCTTGTTCAATTTGGGATGCCTCACAGTGGGTTCCTGTGGTGGTCACATGAAGCTGCAACAAATGCTCTCTTGACTGGTGGTGGGCAGCAAAGGTTTGGAGTCAAGGCTGAAGTTGTGGGCTTGGGTGATGAAATCTTAACCAGCTCCAGGCAAGAATCTATGGGGTGGTGGCAAGGACTAAAAGTCTAAGAGACTCGATTTGTGATGACTTACAGTGGGTTCCTGTGAAGGACACATGAAGCAATAACAGATGTTCTCTTGACTGGTGGTGGGCAGCAAAGGTTTGAAGTCAAGGCTGAAGTTGTGGGCTTGGGTGATGAAATCTTAACCAGCTGCAGGCAAGAGTCTATGGGGTGGTGGCCAACCATGTTTATGAAATATTCGGACAAGGAGGAGAACCATGTCCAGCACGCCGCACAAGTCAATATGGGATGTTCCTGTGGTGGTCACATGAAGCAACAACAGGTGTTCTCTTGACTGGTGGTGGGCAGCAAAGGTTTGGAGTCAAGGCTGAAGTTGTGGACTTGAGTGGTGAAATCTTAACCAGCTCCAGTCAAGAGTCTATGGGGTGGTGGACAACCACGTTTATGAAACATTTGGACAAGGAGGAGAACCATGTCCAGCACGCCACTCACATTTCTTGTTCTCTGTTTCAGCTGTACCTCGGCGTGGTCTTGGCCGCCGTGGTCATCGTTACCGGATGCTTCTCCTACTATCAAGAAGCCAAAAGCTCCAAGATCATGGACTCCTTCAAGAACATGGTGCCCCAGGTACGGCCATGCTTCACTGGCAGCACAGTGTTCCTAGTGTTGAGCTGAATTGAGTGGTGAGCTCATAGACATGGAAATAGACAAGTTGACCAGGAGGTGGATTCTTCTTCTGAGCTGGGTTTGGGTTTTTTTCCTCACCCCACACATCTTCATGATCCACAGCTCTACGTTTATGGGTTACTCATTATTATTTTTGGGAAGTGTAATTTAGATATGTGAGGAATATGATGAAAGTCATCGAAAGCCATAGTCCATGTCTATAACAAAAGGCCTTGGTTAAATTCTGGGTGTGGGGAAATTGTCCCCTATTATGCAGAGGGCCAGCTCCTAAGCAGGTCAGTAAAGAAGTGCCTGACAGTGCCTCCACAATTCTCACCTAAGACTGACCCAAAGAGCAACCCCTGCCGTGAGCCTGGCCCTACAGACAAGCTTCAAAGAAATCCCGGAGACATTCTGGCTCCAGCATAGTACCAGTCATTTTGAAGCTGCAGTGAGCAATAATCAGAAGCAGTGGTGTAACTATAGGGAGCACAGGGGGTGCGACCACCCCAGGCCCCACTATCTCAAGGGGGCCCCATTGTTGTTGCTCCTTATTTATCAGATTTGTGCTCACTTGGCATAATTTAGAGAAAGGAAGCACGATTTGTCTATGTGGTTTCAGTCTTTAGTTGTTTAGTTGCATCCAACTGAGTTAAAGCGGAGCAAAGCTGGGGAATTTGACTTTCCTGGGTTTTGTTCCGTGCCCCCAAATTGGGATGCCCCGATGTGTGAAACCCCCCCCCCCCAGTTCGCCTAGTAAAACTTACCTCTCTTCAGTCCAAAGACCTGCCCTGTTAAAGGGATAGCAGGGAAGTTCCACTGTGGAAACCCACCAGGTCGCTCAAAGGAACTCACCTTTTCCCGGTCCTACGGCGCATGCGTGGCCTCTCGTCCAATCAGTGCACTCGGATCCGCTCCTGCCCCTCGTCTAAGACGAGCGGATCCAAACTCACTGGCGGCTGCATCCCCCGCTAACCTCTAACAGGGAGTGTGCCTGTGCCCACCATTCACAGATGCCTGGTGTGGGCACGTGCAGGGATGCGGCCGCTACTCGCAACTGGGAAAGAAGGTGAGTTTCTGGGCGACCTGAGGGGTTTCCACAGAGGGGCATCCTGATTTAGGATGGGCCGATGTCCGTGGGTTTTGGTCTACTTTAATCCTGCTAACAGACTGGGGACTATATGAGCTGGTGACATTGCTACTGGGCTAATCATCAGTGCAGCCAGTTAGGGTCATTTGGACCTGCATTAACAAAAAACCTACTATGTGATACCAGTGAGATACGCGTTTCGTCACAGGATGTTGTCGGATGAGTCTTTTGGTCCTGCCAACACTTTCCCTTCCTTCATTCCAGCAAGCTCTGGTGATCCGGGAAGGAGAGAAGCTCCAGATCAACGCAGAGGCCGTGGTGGTCGGTGACCTGGTGGAGATTAAAGGAGGAGACCGAGTTCCAGCCGATATCAGGATCATCTCCTCTCACGGTTGCAAGGTGAAAGCTCTAGACCTCATTGGCCGAACGTGCTGATGAACCTACTCTGAGTATTTATGAGTGGATAGCCAAGTTCCCGTCTGGAGAACGTCCATAAAGATGGGTGTGGATGTTCCCCCGAGGGGAAGGCCTTGCCGTAATGGAGTTTCTCCGCCTCCAGGTGGACAATTCTTCGCTGACTGGAGAGTCTGAGCCTCAGACGCGATCCCCGGAGTTCACTCATGAAAACCCTCTGGAGACCAGGAACATCTCCTTCTTCTCCACCAACTGCGTTGAAGGTAAATGTGTCCCGTTATCCCACCACGCGGGTTAGAAACATGGACAGTCATTGGGGCCTGCAAGCTACACGGGGCCCATCTCCTGCTCTATGTTTAGGGGCCACCCCTTCAGAAGGAGAGCTCTAAGCTGCCTCAGCTCCCCACATTTCCAGGAGCCAAATACAGACCAAATTGCATGATGGGAAGAGCACAAAATCTGGGGTTTCTTTCTGCCATTCTTTCTATACTTTGTTTATGACATTCATTTTATTCTTTTTTATTCTTTTGTGCTGCCATTCCTTTGATTTTGCTTCTTTCTTTCTTCATTTTTTTTTCTTTCTGTCATCCCTTCTGTTCACTTTCTTTTTCCTTCTTTCTTTTTTCTTTCTTTCTATCATTCCTTCTGTTCACTTTCTTTTTCCTTCTTTCTTTCTTTCTGTCATTCCTTCTGTTCTCTTTCTTTTTCCTTCTTTCTTTCTTCAATTTCTATTTCTTTCTGTCATCCCTTCTGTTCTCTTTCTTTTTCCTTCTTTCTTTCTTCAATTTTTATTTCTTTCTGTCATCCCTTCTGTTCTCTTTCTTTCTGTCATCCCTTCTTTCTTCATGTTTTCTTTCTTTCTGTCATCCCTTCTGTTCTCTTTATTTCTTTCTGTCATCCCTTCTGTATTCTTTCTTTCTTTTATTCTGCCATTCCTTCTATTCTGTTTCTTTACTTTCTTGCTCCCTTTCATCCCTTTGACTATGTTAGTCTTTCTTTCTTTCTTGCTCTATGGCATCCTTTCTTTTTCTTTCTCCCATTTTCTTTCTGCCATTCTTTCTATACTTTGCTTCTGTCATTCATTTTATTCGTTTTCTTTCTTTTGTTCTGCAATTCCTTTGATTTTGTTTCTTTCTTTCTTCATTTCTTTTCTTTCTTTCTGTCACCCTTCTGTTTTCCTTTCTTTCTTTCTTTCTGTCATCCCCTTCCTTTCTCTTTTTTTTTTTTAATCTATTTTTGCATTTGGAAATCAAAAATGACCTGCTATGGGTTAACTTCAACAAGGAGGGAGCTGGGGTTGGGTAAGTAGGTGAACTCTTTGGTAACATAGGAACAGCTTTACCATACTTCCCAACTTTTTAGGGTAGGGACATTTGTTAAATTAAGCCACGCCCCTCATCGAGGGATGGATGAAGCCACGCCCCCTCGTTCAGGGATGGATGATGCCACGCCCCCTCATTGAGGAATGGATGATGCCACGCCCCCTCATTGAGGGATGGATGAAGCCATGCCCTTTCATTGAGGGATGGATGAAACCACGCCCCCTCATTGAGGGATGGATAAAGCCACGCCCCCTCATTGAGGGATGGATGAAGCCACGCCCCCACATTGAGGGATGGATGAAGCCACACCCCCTCATTGAGGGATGGACAGAAGATAGGATGTAACAGTTACAACAATAGAAACACTTTGAATAGGCAAATGAATCATTTATTTCTGCAGATCTGCATGTTACACCTCAAAGAGGGACAATGTGTAAATTAAACCACGCCCCCTCATTGAGGGATAGATGAAGCCACGCCCCCTCATTGAGGGATGGATGATGCCACGCCCCCTCATTGAGGGATGGATAGGAGATAGGATGTAACAGTTACAACAATAGAAACACTTTGAATAGGCAAATGAATCATTTATTTCTGCAGATCTGCATGTTACACCTCAAAGAGGGACAATGTGTAAATGAAGCCACGCCCCCTCATTGAGGGATATATGAAGCCCAGCCCCCTCATTGAGGGATAGATGAAGCCACGCCTCGTCATTGATGAATGAAGCCACGCCCCCTCATTGAGGGATAGATAGGACATAGGATGTAACAGTTACAGCAATAGAAACACTTTGAATAGGCAAATGAATCATTTATTTCTGCAGATCTGCATGTTACACCTCAAAGAGGGACAATATGTAAATGACCGGCCCTGGTGGCCCAATGCTTTGCCCAGCTCCCAGCCATCGCCAGGCCACAGGGGCTTCCTCTGGAGGTTACTCGGGGTCACCGGAGGATCACAGAGGAACTTACTCAGTCCTGACACTTCTTCTGTTGAGTTCCCAGAGCAATGCAGCGGGTGGTCTTTGAAATTCTTCCCAATCACAGTCGGGGAGCTTCTATTATACAAAAATAGATGGATGCCCGGAGACGGGGGAACAAAGCTGGAACGTATTGGGCAGGGGAACAATGTGCTCTATTTAGAGGTTGGAGCCTCATTTGCATAGGCACGGCTTCCAGCATAGAGCTTAATGCTATTCGTACATCCTTTGCAGTGTAAAAAGTCTGCACGCCCCTGTTGTCAAGGATGAGTTTTTTGGGCTCTGGAACCAAATCCGACCAAGGCGAATCATTTCAGAATTTTTTTCCATTTAAAGTGGAACAAAAAAACCCGGGATTTTGACAATCCTTGCCCCCGGGGGACCCCGATCACATAAATTCATCTTGGGCTGTTCTGTATCTTGATCCCGAACTCTCACTTGTCTGTATCTCTCAGTTCTATTATATGCTACTGGCTTCTGGCATGATTTAAAGTGGACCTAAACCCACCGGGATTGGCCTGGGAATCTATAAGGTTACCAGGCGATCGATTCCCCCCCCAAAATCAGGATGCCCCGCTGTGTGAAACCCCCCAGGTCGCCCCATACACTTACCTTGCTTCCCGGTCCAATGGCGAATCCCCGCTATCCCTCTAATAGGGCGTGTGCCCGCGACAGGCATTTGTGAATTGCACGCTCCCTGTTAGAGGGAAGCGGGGGATGCGGCCACCAGCGCACGCTCTGAGCTGCTGGCCTTAGACAAAGGATTAGATAACGTGACGTCAGCGCACTGAGCGCACTGAGCGCTGGTTGAGCGGACGCACATGTGCCACAGGACTGGGAAGAGGTGAGTTAACTTCACAATCTGGGGGGTTTCACACAGCGGGGCATCCCCAATCGGGAAATGGACTGAAACCCAGGATTTTGACTATCCTGGGTTCTGGTCCTTGCCCCCGGGGCACCCCAGTCACATAAAATCCTCTTGGCCTGCTCTGTATCTTGATCCCAAACTCTCACTTGTCTGTGTCTCTCAGTTCTATTATACTCTACGGGGCTGGCTTCTGGCATGATTTAAAGTGGACCTAAACCCAAGATTTTGACTATCTGATCCAGGATGCCCTGCTGTGTGAAACCCCCCAGGTCACCCGATATCACTCATCCTTCCCCGACACATGTTCTGCAGCTCTCTCGCCCAATCAGCACGCTTGGATCTGCCCCTTCATCTAATAGCTTGTCTAATACAAGTGGATCCAAGGGTGCTGGCGGCCACATTCCCCACTACCCCCTAACAGGGAGCGTGGTCGCTCTGCCCACACACAAATGCCTGGGTGGGCATGCGTCCTCTGCTAAAGGGATAGCCGGGATGCAGCCGCTGCTCGCATATGTGCCGTTGGACCGGGAAAGAAGGTGAGTTTCCGGGCATCCTCGGGGCTTCACACAGCGGGGCCTCCCGAATCTGAATACCCTGGTGGGAGCAAGAGTGCCTGCCCTGGAGTCTCATAGATAGGTAAACATATAGGTTTTGGTCCACTTTGAAACTTTAAACTTTTTTTATGGTGGAGAATTAAGAAAGCAGCATAAATATTGTGCCCTTACACTGATACGTTGTTGGATGTGGCTTTGTATTAATGGCAACGTCCAGTGTGTTGGGGCAGGAGTCTATCAGCATGGTACATCTAGGCTCAGATTGACAGCTCCTGTGTACAGCTCCTCTTCAGGTCAGATTTTCTGTTGGATTCAGGTCTGGGCTCCAAAGCTTTGCTCTTCCTACGATGAAGCCGTTCTTGTTCAGCTTTTTAGAAGAGGCCTGAAGGTTTTATGTGATTAATATTTGGGGCAGGTCATAAATGGTGCAGAAAAAAAAAGGTCCCAACGCATAATTCTACTCTAGAAATGTGGAAGAAAGGGAGGACACAAATGTGGAAAAGATAGTGTAGGGCTGTTTTTTTTGTGTGTGGGGGGGGGGGGTGATGGTAAGCACCCCACTCAAGATAGGCTATGGTGCTAACGTGTTGGTAACAAAGAGAAGCAAGCCTTCTCTGAGTGGAAGAGTGGGTTAAATGTTTGGTGTGCCTCCACCCAGAAAAGGGCTCTTGCATCTAATAGGGAACACCTTACTGGAAAGTAGATCGCGTTGCCTAAGCAAAACAATACATTTGGAGCAGAGGGACTACTGCTCCCAGCAACCAGTTACCTAAGTCATTCACTGGCAGTATAACAGTACTAGGAACTTTATGTAATAAAGGTTAACTTGCAATATAAACAGACCATACACAGTATAACGACACAATGAAAGGCAAAGCTGGGGATTTAGTTGTCTGTACACATATACCCGGGTATATAGATAGTCTATAGATAAATACCTCCAGGAGAAAGTCATACAGGATGCAAGCTGCAGGGGCCCCTGATGTTGACTCAAGGAGATGGTTCACTGTTGACATGCAGAAGACGATGAGGAGATATGCAACAGCAGTAGCAGATCCTCCACCACACACAGCAGGTTAACAGGCAGGAGGTAATGAAGAAGTTAGGGAGCAGCAACAGAAGATCCCCCATGTTGGACCAGCAGCTGGACACTCATGAGAATGGTGTAGCAGTCTGGAAAGTGATTCAGGCTCCACTTTGAGGCCGTATATGTGGGTTGTAGCAGCACAGCTCCTGGCAGCAAGCCGTGTGCTCAGGTCCCCCCTACATACAGGAAGTCTGTCCTGTTTATATAGAAAAAAATGGTCCCAAAGCATCATTCTGCTCTAGAAATGTGGAAGAAAGGGAAGACACAAATGTGGGATAGTGTAGGACTGTTTTTTTTTTTGGGGGGGGGGTGGTAAACACCCCAATCTATACCTATGTATAACAGTACTAGGACCTTTATGTAGTAAAGGTTAACTTGCAAGTATAAACAGACCATACACAGTATAACAACACAATGAAAGGCCCAGCTGGGGATTTAGTTGTCTGTACACATATACCCGGGTATATAGATAGTCTATAGATAAATACCTCCAGGAGAAAGTCATACAGGATGCAAGCTGCAGGGGCCCCTGATGTTGACTCAAGGAGATGGTTCACTGTTGACATGCAGAAGACGATGAGGAGATATGCAACAGCAGTAGCAGATCCTCCACCACACACAGCAGGTTAACAGGCAGGAGGCAATGAAGAAGTTAGGGAGCAACAACAGAAGATCCCCCACGTTGGACCAGCAGCTGGACACTCATGAGAATGGTGTAGCAGTCTGGAAAGTGACTCAGGCTCCACTTTGAGGCTGTATATGTGGGTTGCAGCAGCACAGCTCCTGGCAGCAAGCCGTGTGGTCAGGTCTCGCCTACATACAGGAAGTCTGTCCTGTTTATATAGAAAAAAATGGTCCCAAAGCATCATTCTGCTCTAGAAATGTGGAAGAAAGGGAGGACACAAATGTGGGAAAGATAGTGTAGGACTGTTTTTTTTTGGGGGGGGGGGGTGGTAAACACCCCAATCTATACCTATGTATAACAGTACTAGGACCTTTATGTAGTAAAGGTTAACTTGCAAGTATAAACAGACCATACACAGTATAACAACACAATAAAAGGCCCAGCTGGGGATTTAGTTGTCTGTGCACATATACCCGGGTATATAGATAGTCTATAGCTAAATACCTCCAGGAGAAAGTCCATACAGAATGCAAGCTGCAGGGGCCCCTGATGTTGACTGGAGGAGATGGTTCACTCTTGACATGCAGAAGGCGATGAGGAGATATGCAGTAGCAATAGCAGATCCTCCACCACACGGCAGGTTAAAAGGCAGGAGGTAATGAAAAAGTTAGGGAGCAGCAACAGAAGATCCCCCATGTTGGGCCAGCAGCTGGACACTCATGAGAATGGTGTAGCAGTCTGGAAAGTGATTCAGGCTCCACTTTGAGGCTGTATATGTGGGTTTCAGCAGCACAGCTCCTGGCAGCAAGCCGTGTGCTCAGGTGTCCCCTACATACAGGAAGTCTGTCCTGTTTATATAGAAAAAAATGGTCCCAAAGCATCATTCTGCTCTAGAAATGTGGAAGAAAGGGAGGACACAAATGTGGGAAAGATAATGTAGGACTGTTTTTTTTTTTTGGGGGGGGGGGGTGGTAAACACCCCAATCTATACCTATGTATAACAGTACTAGGACCTTTATGTAGTAAAGGTTAACTTGCAAGTATAAACAGACCATACACAGTATAACAACACAATAAAAGGCCCAGCTGGGGATTTAGTTGTCTGTACACATATACCCAGGTATATAGATAGTCTATAGCTAAATACCTCAAGTCCATACAGGATGCAAGCTGCAGGGGCCCCTGATGTTGACTGGAGGAGATGGTTCACTGTTGACATGCAGAAGGCGATGAGGAGATATGCAACAGCAGTAGCAGATCCTCCACCACACACAGCAGGTTAACAGGCAAGAGGAAATGAAAAAGTTAGGGAGCAGCAACAGAAGATCCCCCACGTGGCACCAGCAGCTGGACACTCATAGTGTAGCAGTCTGGAAGGTGGTTCAGGCTCCACTTTGTATATGTGGGTTGCAGCAGCACAGCTCCTGGCAGCAAGCCGTGTGCTCAGGTCTCCCCTACATACAGGAAGTCTGTCCTGTTTATATAGTATTTGATACCTCCAGCCAGGGGCTGCAAACCCCAACTTGCAGGGGCAGAAAGTGTATCAGCAGCTAGAGAGAGAGGGTGATCTGCAACAAGGCCTCTTCTCTATGATCTCCAGGAGGTATGTGATGTTTCATTTGCAACTCTGTGGTAACTCAGCACTTCCCTACAATAGAAAACTAAAGGGGGGGGGGGTATGTGAGTGCTGAGTGCTGGGTGCTGCAGAGTCAAATCCAGATAAACATTAGTGGTATAACAGGAACTGGCTTTACTGGAACATGAATGCAGTACAAAAATGTCACCTTACATGGTGGATAACAGACAGGAAAACATAGTGAGAGAGCAGAGCTCAATATACAGGAAATGCAACACAGCAGAAAAATGCATGGAGAGACCACAGATAAGCACTGGTAACAGCGCCATCTACTGTCATAACCTGTCATAACTGTAAACTGCAGTCAATCAAAAGTCCCAATATCGCATTCAGAGACAAGCAGAAGCTGTTGCAAAGTATTGTTTCTTCAACAAGGGAAGAGATTTAAAAAAAAAAGAGAAAAAGAAAATGTGGAAAAGAGAATGAGGAAAGAAATATGTGAGGTAAGAGAGGTAAAAAGGGGGGCAGAAAGGGAGAAATGGGTAAAAGAAAGAGAGAGGGAGAGAAAGTGGAAAAGATAGAGAGGAGAGAATGAGGGAACAAAAGAGAATTAGAGAAAGGGGTAAGAAACAAAAGGAGGGATGTGGAAACAAAAAAAATCAGGATTTGGAAAAGAAAGAGAGAGAGAGGAAAGGGATATAGGAAAAAAAGAGAAGGAGAAATTTGAAAAATAGAAAAGGTGAGAGGAGAGAATGTGGGAAAGAGAGATAAGGGGAGAAAACTTGGAAAAGAAAGAAAAAAAGGGAGGAGAGAATGAGACAAACGTGTGAATTCAGAGCCATGTGAGAAAACTCACTCTCTGTTTAGGAGAGAAACGTGCTATTTATTTTCATTGTCTACCTTGGGGCTGATTGAACAGCAGGTGAAAATGTACATCCAGTTGTTGAATTAGCCTCAAGGTATACAATGAACTCAATGGCAGTTTTCTCTCCTAAATAAGGAGTGAGTTTTCTCACCTGGCTCTGAATCGACCCCAGTGGGGAAAAGAAAGACAGCAGGGGAGAATAGTAAGAGGAAGATAAGAAGAAAATGAGAAAATAAAAAAGTGAGTATATAAAGATACAGTAATATGAAAGAAGGCGAAAATGTGGAAAAGAGAAGGGGAATGGGAATGGAGGCGATAAATGGGGAATGTGAAAATGGGACATAAATGGAATGGCAAAAGATAAGTGAAGGAGAGAATGTGGAAAAGGGACAGAAATGTGGAAAAGAAAGAGAAGATGAATGAGAGAAGGATTAAATGTAGGAACGAGAGAAAGAGAGAGAGAGAGAGAGAGAGAAAAGAAATTTGTGGGAAGGAGAAAATGTGGGAGAGAGAGAGATAGAGAGAGAGAGAGAGAGAGAGAGAGAGAGGAAAATGTATATGGGGAGGAGAGAGAAGGAGAAAATGTGGGAAAGAGAGAGAGAAAAAGAAATTTGTGAGAAGGAAAGAGAGAAGGAGAAAATGTGGGAAAGAGAGAGAGGGAGGAAAATGTATATGGGAAGGGGAGAGAAGGAGAAAATGTGGGAAACAGAGAGAGAGAAAAAGAAGTTTGTGAGAAGGAAAGAGAGAAGGAGAACATGTGGGAAAGAGAGAGAGAAGAAACATGTATGGGGAGGAGAGAGAGAGAAGAAGAAAATGTGGGAAAGAGAGAGAGAAAATGAAATGTGTGAGAAGGAAAGAGAGAAGGAGAAAATGTGGGAAAGAGAGAGAGGAAAATGTATATGGGAAGGGGAGAGAAGGAGAAAATGTGGGAAACAGAGAGAGAGAAAAAGAAGTTTGTGAGAAGGAAAGAGAGAAGGAGAACATGTGGGAAAGAGAGAGAGAAGAAAAATGTATGGGGAGGGGAGAGAGAATGAGAAAATGTGGGGAACAAAGAAAGAAATTTGTGAGAAAGAAAGAGAGAAGGAGAAAATATGGGAAAGAGAGTGAGAAAAAGAAATTTGTGAGAAGGAAAGAGAGAAGGAAAAAATGTGGGAAAGAGAGCGAGAAGAAAAATGTATGAGGAGGAGAGAGAGAGGAGAAAATGTGGGAAACTGAGAGAGAAAAAGACATTTGTGGGAACGAAACAGAACATGAGAAAATGTGGGAAAGAGAGCGAGAGGAAAATGTATATGGGGAGGGGAGAGAAGGAGAAAATGTGTGAAAGAGAGAGAGAAAAAGAAATGTGTGAGAAGGAAAGAGAGAAGGAGAAAATGTGGGAAAGAGAGAGAGAAGAAAAAATGTATTGGGAGGGGAGAGAGCATAAGAAAATGTGGGGAACAAAGAAAGAAATTTGTGAGAAAGAAAGAGAGAAGGAGAAAATGTGGGAAAGAGAGCGAGAAGAAAAATGTATGGGGAGGAGAGAGAGAGGAGAGAAAAATAAATTTGTGGGAACGAAACAGAAAATGAGAAAATGTGGGAAAGAGAGAGAGAAGAAAAAATGTATGGGGAGGGGAGAGAGAAGGAGAATATGTGGGAAAGAGAGAGAGAGAGAAAAAGAAATTTGTGAGAAGGAAAGAGAGAAGGAGAAAATGTGGGAAAGAGAGTGAGAAGAAAAATGTATGGGGAGGAGAGAGAAAGAAGGAGAGAATGTGTAAATGAATGAAAGGGAGAAAATGTGAAAAAAAGAGAAAGGAAGAGGGAGAGAGAGAGAATGAGAAAATGTGGGAAAGAGAGAAAGGAAGATACTGTGGAAAAGAGAGGGAAGGTGTAAATGTTTGAAAGAAAAGGAAGATGAAGAAAAAGAAGACAGATGAGAGGGACAATATAGTGTGAACAAGATAGGGGGAAAGGCATATGGCAAAATGAAAAAGTAGGAAAAAGAAGGAGGGGGTGAGGTGAATGCAAAAAGCGAAGAAGATTTAGAGAAAGTAAAACGAGAAGAAGATGAAGGGAATGTGTAAATGGGACATAGAAGAATGGATGTAAATAAAGATGATAAGAGAGTAGCAAACCTGGAAAAGAGAAGCATGTGGAAGTGTGAAAAAGAGATGAAAAAATAAATGGTGGATAAGGAAAAAGAGAACAGAAAAAAAAAGATTCAGGGAAGGTAGAAGAAAAATAGCTGAGCCTTTCATCTTCAGGAGTGCCTGAATGTTGTCTCCTGGCGCCCGCTATCAGGATGGCGCACTGTGTGGAGCCTATCTTATATGTTTCCCCCCTGTACATACAGATTGCCCACATTAATCCGGACCCTCACCCTGAATAAGAGCCTATCTTGTATGTTTTCCCCACCCTGTACATACAGATTGCCCACATTAATCCAGACCTTCACCCTGAATAAGAGTCTATCTTATATGTTTCCCCCACCCTGTACATACAGATTGCTCACATTAATCCGGACCTTCACCCTGAATAAGAGCCTATCTTGTATGTTTTTTCCCCCCCTGTACATACAGATTGCCCACATTAATCCGGACCTTCACCCTGAATAAGAGCCTATCTTATATGTTTCCCACACCCTGTACATACAGATTGCTCACATTAATCCGGACCTTCACCCTGAATAAGAGCCTATCTTGTATGTTTCCCCCACCCTGTACATACAGATTGCCCACATTAATCCGGACCTTCACCCTGAATAAGAGCCTATCTTATATGTTTCCCACACCCTGTACATACAGATTGCCCACATTAATCCGGACCTTCACCCTGAATAAGAGCCTATCTTATATGTTCCCCCCCTGTACATACAGATTGCCCACATTAATCCGGACCCTCACCCTGAGTAAGAGCCTATCTTATATGTTTCCCACACCCTGTACATACAGATTGCCCACATTAAAAATCATCCTACCTGCATCTACTGCATGTTATGAGCCTTTAAACATCCAAGATGCTCATGGAGCATCAGGCAGCCTGCAAACAGGAAGTGTCTTCTGACTGTGTCACTCTGCATTCTGGGATTGCTGTCCTTTCCCTGACCCCAGCTCTGCTCTGTCTGAGCAAAGCACAGCTATAACCCCTCCCCCTGCACTTTATCCCACTCTCCTCTCCTCAGTATGTGTGATGCTTCTGAGTCATATCCTAGAGTCCTGAACAGAGTTGCAGCCCACTGGGGGAAAGAATAATAAGTAAGTGACTAAAAAACTAAAATATAATAATTGTAGATGCTGGGGAATCGTTATTTAAGGGTTTGGGCTTTGCATTAAATCATGCTGAAGGTCCGGTTTAAGCTAGGGATCATGGTGAAGGTCCGGTTTAAGCTAGGGATCATGGTGAAGGTCCGGTTTAAGCTAGGGATCATGGTGAAGGTCCGGTTTAAGCTAGGGATCATGGTGAAGGTCCGGTTTAAGCTAGGGATCATGATGAAGGTCCGGTTTAAGCTAGGGATCATGGTGAAGGTCCGGGTTAAGCTAGGGATCATAGTGAAGGTCCAGTTTAAGCTAGGGATCATGGTGAAGGTCCGGTTTAAGCTAGGGATCATGGTGAAGGTCCGGTTTAAGGGTTTGGGCTTTGCATTAAATCATGGTGAAGGTCCGGTTTAAGCTAGGGATCAGCTTCATTCATTGGTGTTTCTCCTGCAGGGACTGCGCGAGGTGTAGTCATCTCCACCGGGGACCGCACAGTGATGGGCCGCATCGCCACCCTAGCTTCGGGCTTAGAAACTGGCCGCACCCCCATAGCGGCAGAAATCGAGCACTTCATTCACATCATCACCGGAGTGGCCGTCTTCCTGGGGGTCTCCTTCTTCGTCCTCTCCCTCATTCTCGGATACAGCTGGTTGGAAGCCGTCATCTTCCTCATTGGAATTATTGTGGCCAACGTGCCTGAGGGTCTGCTGGCTACGGTCACTGTAAGTACTCACTGTCTTTAGTAGGGGGGGAGGCTTCAGAGCACCATGGATGGTCCTTTCATTTCTATGTTTGATATTCTAGGTCTGTTTAACGTTGACGGCCAAAAGGATGGCCCGGAAGAACTGCCTGGTGAAGAACCTGGAAGCCGTCGAGACCCTCGGGTCTACCTCCACCATCTGCTCCGATAAGACCGGCACCCTGACTCAGAACCGAATGACCGTAGCTCATATGTGGTTCGACAATCAGATTCACGAGGCCGACACCACCGAGGACCAGTCAGGTCTCACATAATTGGTTAATTTTTTCACGCCGTTACGGGTTGGTTCCTTAAATCCCATAGAAAGGTCTAGATTAGGGTTTACCCAACCAGTGCTACTAGTACAACTGGTGGTACTCAAGTTATCCTTTGATGGTGCTCAAGCTACCATTAGGTGGAGAACCAAAGAAGAACTACTGCACTGGGTGGCCAAGTGAAGCTGCAGACATGGAACATCTTAGGATTATGACATTGCTGGCTATAGAGCCTGTGCCACTGGGCCATGTGGAGTTCATAAAATGAAACTCCCAACTCCTTTAATCCCATGAAAGGTCTAAATTAGGGTTTACCCAACCAGTGTTACTAGTACCACTGGTGGTACTCAAGTTATCCTTTGGTGGTGCTCAAAGCTACCAGTGGTAAAAAGTGGGGGGTAGGTGGAGAACTGAAGAAGAACTGTTGCACTGGGTGGCCAAGTGAAGCTGCAGAAATGGAACATCTTAGGATTATGGTATTGCTGGCTAAAGAGCTTGTGCCATTGGGCCATGTGGAGAACATAGTGTGAAACTCCCATCTCCTTAAATCTCATGAAAGGTTTAGATTAGGGTTTACCCAACCAGTGCTACTAGTACCACTGGTGGAACTCAAGTTATCCCTTGGTGGTGCTCAAAGCTACCAGTGGTAAAAAGTGGGGGGTAGGCGGAGAACTAAAGAAGAACTGCTGCTCTGGGTAGCCAAGTGAAGCTGCAGACATGGAACATGTTAGGATTATGCATTGCTGGCTAAATAGTCTCTGCCATTGGGCCATGTGGAGTACATAGAGTGAAACTTCCAACTCCTTAAATCTCATGAAAGGTCTAGATTACGGTTCACCCAACCAGTGCTACTAGTACCAATGGTGGTATTTAAGTTATCCTTTCATGGTGCTCAAAGCTACCAGTGGTAAACCGTGGGGGGTAGGTAGATAAATAATGAAGAACTGCTGCACTGGGTGGCCAAGTGAAGCTACAGACATGGAACATTTTAGGATTATGGCCTTGCTGGCTAAAGAGCTTCTGCCATTGGGCCATGTGGAGTACATAGAGTGAAACGCCCAACTCCTTAAATACCATGAAAGGTCTAGATTAGGGTTTACCCAACCAGTGCTACTAGTACCAATGGTGGTATTCAAGTTATCCTTTGATGGTGCTCAAAGCTACCAGTGGTAAAATGTGGGGGGTAGGTGGAGAATTGAAGAAGAACTGCTGTACTGGGTGGCCAAGTGAAGCTGCAGACATGGAACATCTTAGGATTATGGCATTGCTGGCTATAGAGCTTGTGCCATTGGGCCATGTGGAGTACATAGAGTGAAACTCCCAACTCACTAAATCCCATGAAAGGTCTAGATTAGGGTTTACCCAACCAGTGCTACTAGTGCCACTGGTGGTATTATTATTATTATTATTATTGTTTATTTATATAGCGCCATCATCTTCCGTAGCGCTTAACTCAAGTTATCCTTTGGTGGTGCTCAATGCTATCATTGACAAAATGTTGGGGGTAGGTGGAGAGCTGAAGAAGAACTGCTGCACTGGGTGGCCAAGTGAAGCTGCAGACATCTTAGTATTATGGCATTGTTGGCTATAGAGTGATACTCCCAACTCCTTAAATACTCCTTAAATACCATGAAAGGTCTAGATTATTGTTTACCCAACCATACATAGTACATAGTACATAGAGTGAACTCCTGAGAAGTTGTATGAGTGGTGGTAGGGTGATACTTGAGATAACTGGAAAATTAGTTTCCCCAAGGCCAAAGTGGTTTTACCAACCTAACACCGAATCCCTGTCTAGCATGACATAACAGGGGGTTTATCAACCCCAAATCCATGGGTTTCCATAGGACAGAGTGGTTTTACCAACTTAGCCCTCGATTCCTGTTTGCCATGACACAACTGGAAAAAAAAATACTCAAGAATTGAATGGCTCCAAGACCAAAGCGGTTTTTCAAATACACCCCTTGTTTAGGGCCTGCCACGACACAACAGGAATCTTCTCAAAATCCATAGTTTCCAAGTCCAAATTCGACCAGCCAATTTCTGTCCACCACAACACAACAGGAAGTCCGTGTACTCTAAATCTATGGGTTTCCTTAAGACCAAAGTGGTTTTAGCAACCTGACCCTCAATTATGTCTTCCATACAACAATAGGAGGTTCATCTTTCCCAACATCTATGAGTTTCCTCAGGACCAAAGTGGTTTTAACAACATAGCATCAAGTCCCTCTCTGTCATGACATAACAGGAGGTCTATCCACCTGAAGTCCATGGGTTTTGCCAAGGCCAAATTGAGTTTAACAACCTCATGCTGACCCTTGACCCTCAATTCTTGTCTAACATGACACAACAGGAGGTCTGTCTACCCAAACATCTATGAGCCTCCTCAGGCCCAAAGTGGTTTGACCAACCTAACACAGAATTTCTCTTTGTCATGACATATCTACTTGGAAGCCATGGGTTACCCCAGACCAAACTGGTTTTAGAAACCTGACCCTACCAAACTAGCACTGATATCCTCTCAGTCATTACATAACAGAAGGCCTATCTACCCGAAATCCATGGGTTTCCACAAGACCAAAGTGGTCTTAGCAACCTGACCTTCAATTCCTGTCTAACATGACACAATAGGAGATCCATCTACTCAGAATCCATGGGTTTCTACAAGACCAAAGTCATTTTAGCAACCTGACCCTCAATTCCGTTCAGCTTTAACACAACAGAAAGTCTGTCTAACCACATATCTTTAAGTTTCCCCAGAACCAAAGTGGTTTGACCAACCTAACACCGAATTTCTCTATGTCATGACATAACAGGAGGTCTATCCATCTGAGATCCATAGATCCCTAAGACCAAAGTGGTTTTAGCAACCTGACCCTCAATTCCTGTTTGCCGTGACACAATATGAACTTCATCAACTCAAAATCCAGGGGTTTTACCAGGACCAAATGGTCTTGCCAACCCAACCTGTCTACTGTGACACAACAGAAGGTCCATCTACTCAAAATCCATGGGTTTTAGCAAGGCCAAAGTCAACCCTCAATTCCTGTCTAACGTGACATAAGAGGAGGTTCATCTACTCAAAATCTATAGGTTTCCCTAAGACCAAAGTGTTTTTAGCAACCTGACCCTCAGTTCCTGTTTTCCATAACACATCAGGAGATCTGTCTACTCAAACATCTATGGGTTTCCTAAGGACCAAAGTGGTTTGACCAACCTAACACCGAATTCCTCTCAGTCATGACGTAACAGAAAGTCTATCTACCTGAAATCCATGGGTTTCCTCAAGACCAAAGTGATTTTAGAAACCTAACCCTTCCAACCTAGCACTGATATCCTTTTTGTCATGACATAACATAACTGGAGGTCTACCTACCTGAACTGTCTACTGTGACACAATAGGAAGTGCATCATCTACCAAAATAATCCACGGGCTTGCCTTAGATCCAGGTGGTTTTACCAACATAGCTCTCCTTCTGCTTGCCATGATCCAACAGGTTTATCTGCCCCAATATCCATCAGTTGTCTCAGGACAAAAGAGATTTTACTAACCTAACACTGAATTCCTGTCTACTATGACATAACAGGAGGGACTCCTACACAAAATCTATGAGTTCCCCTTGGACCAAAGTGGTTTTACCAACTCAATACTGAAGTCCTGGAAGTGAATTTACTCTAAAATTCAATAGGTTCCGCTGAGATCAAATTGTTTTTTCCTTATTCATACCTTTATAGGAGCGACATTCGATAAGCGATCACCCACCTGGACTGCCCTGTCCCGCATTGCCGGCCTCTGCAACCGCGCTGTCTTCAAAGTGGGCCAAGAAAAAATCCCCATTTCCAAGGTAAACACTGAAACGGCATTACCCACAATGCATTAGGTGTGTGAGCTTGGACCCCCTCCGGAATTTCCTGGTTCCCTGAATGTACATGTCACATAGACACAGGGCAGTCTGGGGCTAAAAAACAGCCCAGAACTTTTTGAGGCACACCGGCCCATCACTCCATTACAATCAGTATGTAGAATCCCTCACTACAGCGAGTGAGGGGCATCCCACAGAGGCATGTTGCGGCATCTCCCGTTTCAGGCAGTGAGGGGCATCCCTACATTATAGTTAGTGAGGGGCATCCCTCATTACAGCTAGTGGGGGCATCCCTCATTACAGCTTACAACCAGTAGGGGTATCCCTCATTGCAGCTTACAGTCAGTGGGGGCATCCATCAGTACAGCCAGTGGGGGCATCCCTCAGTACAGCTTACAGTCAGTGGGGGCATACCTCATTACAGCTTACAGTCAGTGGGGGCACCCCTCATTACAGCTTACAGTCAGTGGGGGCATCCCTCATTACAGCTTACAGTCAGTGGGGGCATCCCTCAGGACATCCAGTGGGGCCATGCCTCAAAACAGTCAGTGGGGGCATGCCTCAAAACTGTTTTCTGCTGGACCAGCTTGGTGACTACACCCCCCGCCCCCGGAATGGCAAAGCAGGAGTTTCCGAGCAGCCCGCATCCGCACAAGGGTGGCACAAGGGACTCGATCTAACGTTTCAGTAAGTAGGCGGGTGCCAGACAACCACCAATCAGCTACTCGGCTGGACTATTATTTTAAAGGAAAAAAATACTGTATCTGGGGCCTCCACCAGATTTTGTGCCCAGGGGCCCCCACCACACTTAATACGGGCCTGATCGCGTTCGGTTTGTGGGCCTTGCCCACATGCCTGGCCTCTCTTTGGCGAGGGGACCAATTGGTCCCCCCCAGGTTCACACATTAAAGCTTTGAAAAGAATATTCCCGGAGTTGGCATTTAACTTTAGCATTTGTAGCCAGCGGTGACAATAACCCCTCCACCATCCGAGCACCCGATAATGATGAGGTGTTGCTCCACAGAAAGACACAGCAGGCGACGCCTCGGAGTCAGCTCTGCTCAAGTGCATCGAACTCTCCTGTGGCTCGGTGAGGAAGATGAGAGACCGGAACCCCAAAGTGGCCGAGATCCCCTTTAACTCCACCAACAAGTATCAGGTGAGTGGAGCTCTGCATCCCCTCCTCTTCAGCTATCACTATCAGCTCTGCATCTCCTCTCCAGCTGTTTCTATCAGCTCTGAACCCCCTCTCCAGCTATCACTGTCAGCTCTGCATCCCCTCTTCAGCTATCACTATCTTCTCTGTGTCTCCTCTCCAGCTATCACTATCTTCTCTGTGTCTCCTCGCCAGCTATCACTATCATCTCTGTGTCTCCTCTCCAGCTATCGCTATCATCTCTGTGTCTCCTCTCCAGCTGTTTTTTAGCAGCTCTCCTCTGGCAGCTCTTGCGGAGCGTTATGTACTAAAGCACAGAGAGCTTCTCCATCTCATTAGACAATGTCCCTGGCCTTTTGGGGCACAGTCCTATAATATATATATATATATATATATATATATATATATATATATATATGCCCTGTCCCACACAAGGCTGAGTGAGGTTGGCTCTCGCAGGAAGCGGTGCCCTGGGGGGGGGGGTGTCTCTTCTATAACATTGCTGCGTTCTCTTCTCTTGCAGTTGTCTATTCATGAGCGAGAAGACAGCCCGGAGAGCCACGTGTTGGTGATGAAGGGGGCGCCAGAGAGGATTCTGGACCGCTGTTCCACCATTCTGATCCATGGAGAGGAGATACCTCTAGAGGAAGAAATGAGGGACGCCTTCCAGAACGCTTACTTTGAACTGGGGGGACTGGGCGAGAGAGTGTTGGGTAGGCGTCTTTCCTGATGGATGGTCTGGGCACCTCATCCTTGGCTTTGCTATGTACTAATCACCCTTCTGAGGGCCACAGATGCCATTGGGACAAGATGGCGGTGCGCTGTATACTACATGTGGAAAACCTCTTGGAGAACCTCTTAGAGAGTTTCTATGCTCACTTGGGGAACTTGCCCATCACACTCTGAGAATTGCTCCATCTAAACACCTAACAAGAGGCAAAAAACTTTGTGGTCTGAAGGTGAGGTGGAGAACTTCTCCAAGTAAATGGTCAGGCTCTCCAAGCGAGTGAAGATGTTCTCCAAGTCAGTGGCTCAGTGGTTTGGCTTATGCACTGCATTCTCCTTCTTCTTGGAGGTCTTTTCCACTCAGAACTTGGAGGACTTCTCTGCATTCCTTAAAAAAACTCGTCCATTTCATGTGGAGAACTTCATCACCTCAACACCCAATAAGGTGATAAAGAGGAGGTGGGGAACCTCTTGGAGAGTTTCTATGTTTACTTGGCGAACTTGCCCATCACACTTGGGAGAACTGCTCCATCTAAACAAAAAAAAAAAAAGCAAAAAACCTTCATTTTTTCATCCATATATTGTTCTGGTCTGAAGGTGAAGTGGAGAACTTCTCCAAGTAAGTGGTCAGGCTCTCCAAGCGAGTGAAACTGTTCTCCAAGTCAGTGGCTCGGTTGATTGGCTTATGCACTGCATTGACTTCTTCTTCTTGGAGGTCTTTTCCACTCAGAACTTGGAGGACTTATCTGCTTACCCCCAAAAAACTCGTCCATTTTATGTGGAGAAATTCTTCACCTCAACACCCAATAAGGTGATAAAGAGGAGGCGGAGAGCTTTGCCAAGTGAATGTCTCTTCAAGTGAGTGCTGGGAACATGGAGGACTTCTCTGCTCACTTGCAGAAAGTGTGGAGAACCTCTTCCCTATTTTGGAGGAGCACTTCTCTATTCACTTGGAGAGGATGTCCATCTCACATGGTGAACTTCTTTGCCTCAACACCCAATGAGGTGTGTAAGAACTTTCATTTTTCAGATCTTTCTCATTGGGTTCTGAGGTCGAGAACCTCCCCAGGCGAGGGGAGTGGTCAGGCTCTCTAAGTGAATGTGAATGAAGTCAGTGGCTCAGTGGATTGGCTTATGCACTGCATTGACTGCTTATTCTTGGATGTCTTTTCCACTCAGAACTTGGAAGACTAATCTGCTTACCTAAAAAAAAAACATCCATTTTATGTGAATGGCTCTTCAAGTGAGTGCTGGGAACACAGATGACTTCTGTGCTCACTTGCAGAACTTGTCCATCTCACATGGAGAACTTCAGTCCAACATCCAAAAAAGTAGCTGGTGGTGGACAATTTACTAGGGTGGATAACCCCTTCCCTCTCTTGGAGGATATTTCAACTCATAACTTGGAGCACTTCTCTGTTCACTTTGAGAGGATGTCCATCTCACATGGCGAACTTCTTCACCTCAACACAAAATGAGGTGTAAAGAACTTTCATTTTTCAAGGCAAGTGCCCCCCCCCCCTGCTCCCCCCTAGCTACACCCCTGACTTCAACCTCAACACTCAATGAGAAAGATCTAAAAAAAGGGGGACATGAGAACAGGTGGGGGGGGGGGGGGGATATTCCAAGTATGTCACACATCCCGCTTCCAATATTCATGACATATGGGTTATAACCAGTAGAGGGCGAACTTCTGCAGAGATGACAGGAAAAAAAGAGAGAGCCCCTCCCAGTCCATAAATACCTTGGACCTCCCACACATTACCCAGTAATCATCTCTGCAGACGGCGAGAAAGTCAGAAGATGGCTTCTCCTTCCTTACAGGTAAGCCGAGTTTGCACCCGGCCATTTTGGCCCTATTTCTGCCCGGACCTGAATTAAATTTTAAAACAACTATGCCTCCCAGCCTTGGCTGTGGGTCCGGGCGAGCGTAGGCTACACCTTAGCAGATATCCCTTCACTACCTTGTAGCCTGGGATCCCCCCTTTCCGTGTATCCCTGTTCCCCGCAACTGGGGGGGCCTTATCCCTTTGGTTGTTTGTTTGTTTCACTGCTATGTGTGCAGGTTGTGTGTGTGCTTGTGCTGTGGTCTGCTTGCTGCGGCCGCGCTTTGCTGGCCGCCCATTAGTCTCCGTTTTCGGCGGGGAGGGCTTCTCCCCCTCAATTCTGTGAGGGCAGGGGGCGGGGCTGGGCGCTCGGCGCGCCCTCGGCGCCCGGCCCCTGTCCCAGCTATTTGCTGGGAACCGTTTTGCTTGAACTGGATGGGAAGGGGGAGGGGCCAGGTGCGGCGCGCGATCCGTGCTGGCCCGCCCTTCTTCTTCCTCTTATCCTCTCGCTGCTGTGGCCGACGCTATTACCTTGGGCTGTGAGTGCCCTGCGGGGCTGCTTTTTTGATTATTGCTTGTGTTTGAACAATGTGATTTCTCTCCTCATTCTATGTGCGGTGAGGCTATGGTATTGTTATGTGGTACACATTGTATATATATATATATATATATTAGCCCTGGTGTTTGCATGTATGGCCTTATGATTGTTATGTGCCTTTCTTGGGATAAATTGGGGTCTTACAAATCCTTAAAGGGGCACCCCGGGTAGCTTAATTAGCATAATTCCCTCTGGTTCTTGCGACTACCATTAAAACCACCATATGGAGGCTTCCCAGGATACCGGGCTCGGGCTCCCTTCGGGGCAATCCCTGCAGTGTGTGGGTTGTGGGGTATCCCTTGGGGGGGATAGTGTACTGGTTTGCATACCATGTGCTCAGCAGGCCATAACGCGGCAGGCGGGGTCCCAGGCGTCTGGGTCTGTGCTGCCGGTCTCATCACCTACCCCACCCCGCCTGATCCGTACCCCAAGTGACACTGTCATTAGTGGGGAGTCGCAATCTGATGTATGTGCTAGATTGGCCAACATCGAGAAATTGATGTCTAGCTCTGCGGCCAGAAAGGCCCCGGCTAAGAGAAAACATTTGCCACCGGCCGCGCCGGTTCTGGGTTTTGAGGATTATTATTCTCTTGACTGGTCGGATTATTCCCCACTTGAGGAGGGGGAATGGTTTCTGAATCTGATGGCTCTGAGGATCAGCAGTTTTTGGATGCTGATGCTGGGCAGGAGCATGGGGATGCCGTGGATACCCCCAGGATTCTGGCCCACTTATTTGAGGTGCTCCGCAGAAGGGGGAATTTTTTGGGACCTCTAAGCCTACATTGGAGTTCCCAAATCAAAAGCATTTCGATAATCTGATTCTTAAAGAATGGGAATGGCCTAGCTGGCTTCCCGGTGTTCCTCAGGGATGGGATAGGAAGTATCCCTTTCCGGTGGACACGGTCCCCTCCCAAAGTCGATGCGCCCGTTCTGGGATTGTCCAACACATCTGTTGTGCACTCTCCGGACGCCACCACGCTAAAGGATGGTGAGGACCGACGTATTGATCAGATGGCTTGCCATGCCTTTGCCAGCGTGGGTTCGGCCTTGCGGCCTGTGTGTGTGTGTGTGTGTGTGCTTCAGCGCTCACGGCTGTGGCTACCAGGTCTGTGATTAGGGGCCTTTTGAATGGTTCCCAGCTTAGCCCGGCCAGTGATGAATTTGCTGCGCTTACGCTGTGTGAATTGTTCATGACTTTTGTCTTATCTGCCTTGGATGACACAATATGTATGTGTATCAGAACCTCAGCATTGCTGGTGGGTATTCGCCGATCGGTCTGGTTGCGCCAGTGGGCGGCCGACATTGCGGCTAAGAAGTCACAGGGCTACCCTTCCGGGGTACGCGGCTGTTTGGAGATAAGTTGGATTCGGTAGTGAAAGGAGGAAAGCTACCACAACGCAAGAGGCAGCGTCGCTCCTTTCGGGGGGCAGGCTCCTTTAATCCTTCCTTTCGTGGTGCCAGAGCAGGCAGAGGAGCTGCCTACGCTACCTTCAGATGTGACTCCTGGGGCAGAGGCAGAGGACGTGCCCGTCCTGGTCCTGCCTGGGGTTCCAAGCCCAAGGCCGCTGCCAAGCTAGCTCAGCAATGAGGGGGCGCCCTCACCCTTGCGGGTGGAGGGACGGCTGCGGCACGTCATCCAGGTCTGGGCCCGGGAGGTCACAGACAAATGGATCTTGGAAGTGGTCTCTTCCAGGTACAAACTGGAGTTTAAATACCGGCCTCCTACCAGATTCCTCAGGTCTCGGGTTCCCTCGGACCCCTGGGCTGTGCAGGGGCTCCTGTGGGCAGTGCAGCATCTTCTGGATATGGAAGTCATATGCATGGTGCCTTTCTCAGAGAGAGGCCTGGGCTATTACTCCAACCTTTTCACGGTTCCCAAAGAGGATGGCTCCATAAGACCCATTCTGGATTTGAAGCTTCTCAACAGGTTCATCAGAACCAAGAAGTTCCGCATGGAAACCTTGCGCTCAGCCGTCAACTCCCTTCGTCAGGGGGATTTCATGACGTCCATAGACTTCAAGGATGCTTACCTTCATGTACCGATTTTCCCAGGACACCAGAGATTTCTCAGGTTTGCGGTGGGAGATCAGCATTTTCAGTTTGTGGCTCTTCCGTTCGGGCTGACCTCGGCACCAAGGGTGTTCACCAAGGTGCTGGCGGGTTTACTGGCCCTTCTCAGAGCCCAGGGTGTTCGCAATGTGCCGTATCTGGATGACCTTCTCATTACGGCTTCCTCTCTCTCAGACAGGCGGAGCTGGACACCAGGATGGTGGTGACTACGCTGGAGAGGTTCGGCTGGGTGATCAACCACCCCAAGTCTTCTCTTTCCCCGTCAAGGGAGATTTCATTTCTGGGCATGAATCTTGATACCATTCGGACCAGGGTGTTCTTGTCTCTGTTGATGGTGCAGATGATTCAGGACCTGATCCGTCTTCTTCTTCCAACCCGCGCCCGTCTATCCGGCTAGGGATGAGGCTGGTGGGGTTGATGGTGGCTTCCTTCGAGGCAGTTTCCTTTGCTCAGTTTCACATGTGGTCGCTCCAGCCCCATCTACTCTTGGCTTGGGACAGATGTCCGCTGTCATTGGATCAGTAATTCCGGATGTCTCCCCTGGTTCGGCAGTCTCTTCAGTGGTGGCTGGAACCAAGGAATCTTCTGAGGGGCAGGTCTTTTCTGACCCCTTGTTGGGAGATGGTCACCACGGATGCCAGCCTGTCGGGCTGGGGGGGTTTCTGGAAGGAACATCAGTTCCAGGGGCTGTGGGGTCCTCGGGTGGCCCACACCCCCATCAATGTCTTGGAGTTGAGAGCTATTCGGTTAGTGCTGTCACGCTTGACGCATCACCTCCAGGGTTTACCGGTTCAGGTTCGATCGGACAATCGGACTGCTGTCTCTTACATCAATTCACCAAGGAGGAACTCGCAGCTGGAGTGCCTTCAGGGAAGTTTCTCTGCTTCTTGCATGGGCAGAGAGCAATGTCCCATGCATCTCAGCAGTGTACATTCCGGGAGTGGAAAACATGGAGGCGGACTCCCTGAGCAGGGGATCCTCTCGCCGAGGGGAATGGTCTCTCGACCACAAGGTATTCCGGTCTGTTTGTCGCAAGTGGGGGATTCCGGAGGTGGATCTCTTTGCCTCACGTCACAATCACAAGCTTTCTGCATTTGGTCTCTGTCTCAGGATCCTCTGGCCCTGGCAGCGGACGCTATGTCTCTTGCCTGGAGGGATCTGGGGTTCCTGTACCTGTTTCCCCCCTTCTCCATGGTAGGCAGGGTGGTGCGCAAGCTGTCCCAAGAGGGTGCGCCATCAATTCAGGTGGCCCCATGGTGGCCAAGACAGTTTTTGGTTCGCAGACGTCGTACGGCTGGCAGTAGATCAGTACAGATTGCCTCTGTTTTCCGGATCTGATCACTCAAGGTCAACTTCGTTACCCCAATTTACAAACGCTGGCTTTGACGCCGTGGCTGCTGAAACCTCCATTCTAAAGGAAGAAGGTTTGTCTGATGCTGTGGTTCAGACACTTGTCAGGGCTAGGAAAAGAGCTTTCTCTAACATCTACTACAGGACTTGGAGGTCCTATATTGATTGGTGTGAGGCTAGGGCCTTGCCTTGCAGGGTGTTTTCGATTCCTAGAATTTTGGTTTTTCTTCAACACAGTCTGGACTTGGGTTTCCAGCTTAGTACCTTGAAAGGGCAGGTCTCTGCCCTGGCGGTCTTCTTTCATAGGTCCTTTGCACTTCATCCTTTGGTTACGACCTTTTTCCAGGGGGTCACTCATGTGCGGCCCCCTCGAAAGCCTTGTTGCCTGTTTGGGATTTGAATTTGGTTCTGTTGGCCCTCCAGGGGCCTCCCTTTGAGCCGGTGCAGGTTGTTGCACTTTCTATGCTCACTCAAAAGGTTGCCTTTCTGGTGGCTATTACCTCTGTTAGACGTGTCTCTGAGTTGGCGGCTCTGTCGATTCATGCTCCTTACTTTGAAAGACACCAGGACAAGGTGGTCTTTCGCTTTAAGCCAGATTTCCTTCCTAAGGTGGTTTCTGCCTTCCATCTCAATCAGGATGTGGTTCTCCCTTCCTTGTGTCCTAAGCCTAGCAATGACAAGGAGGGGGTTCTGCACTCTTTGGATGTGGTTCGTTGTGTGATGTACTATTTGGTGGCTACTTCTTCCTTTTGTAAGATGGACGCCTTGTTCGTGGTGCCCTCCGGGCCCAGGAAGGGTTTGGCACCCGCCAAGTCTACCATTAGCAAATGGATACGTCAGGCCATTGTTGGGGCCTATGCTGCCAAGGGGAAGGTTCCTCCTTTTCGGATCACTGCTCATTCTACTCGTGCTGTTGGGGCTTTTGAGCACCAGGCTTCTGTTGAACAAGTTTGTAAGGCTGCTACTTGGTCTTCTGTTCATACTTTTTCCAAGTTTTATAAGGTTGATATGCGGGCCTCAGCGGACGCTGTTTTTGGCCGCAAGGTTCTGCAAGCTGCAGTGGTTTAAAATTGTGCATTATTGCTTTGTTGGGATCCCCACCCTTGTTGGACACTGCTATTGGATGTCCCATATGTCATGAATATTGGAAGCGGGGTGTGTGGCATACTTGGAAAAATACCATTTTGCGATTACTCACCTGTAAAATGGGTATTATAAGTATGTCACACACCCCGCTTCATCCCGCCCTTTTTGTGTATTCTGGATCCTTTATATGGTGAACCTTTTATTGTTGAATTTTTTGTATTGGCTCTTCCTGGTCCCCTTACTGCTTTCCTATACTGGGTAATGTGTGGGAGGTCCCAGGTATTTATGGATTGGGAGGGGCTCTCTCTTTTTTTCCTGTCATCTCTGCAGAAGTTCGCCCTCTACTGGTTATAACCCATATGTCATGAATATTGGTAGCGGGGTGTGTGACATACATATAATACCCAGGTGAGTAATCACAAAATGGTATTTTCAAATCTTTGGCCCGGGTGCCAGAAAGTCTAGCTACTCCTCTGGTTGAAGTTGTGTTTGAATTTCTCCAAGAGAGGTGGGAAGGTTCTAGGAAATCCTCCTGCTGGTCATGGTTGCCACTGAGGTGTGGAGGGGGGTTACTAAATGTGAAGAAGTTCTTCAAGCATTTGATGAACATATTTCCTCACTTACAGAAATTCTTGAAGCTTGGCCAACTTATCCATCTCTCTCAGAGGACCTCTTCACCTCAACCCAATTTTTTTCAAATTTTCCTACATGTAATCCTTAGGTGAGGTGGAGAACTTCTCCGAATGAATGGACATGTTCTCTGAGCAAGTGAAGTAGTTCTCCAAGTCAGTGGAGCAGCTAGTTGGCCTTTGCACACCATTGCGTTGACACCATATTTTTGCTTACTGGGTCTTCTTGTCCACACCAGGCTTCTGCCAGTCTAACATGTCTGCTGAGAATTTCCCACGCGGCTTCAAGTTTGACACAGATGAAGTTAACTTCCCCGTCACCAACCTGTGCTTTGTAGGCCTTATTTCCATGATTGACCCTCCCAGGGCTGCCGTACCCGATGCTGTAGGAAAATGCCGCAGTGCTGGGATCAAGGTAAGCAGAAAAGTACTGATATCAATAGTCTTAGCCTGATCTTATGCTGGCCATAGACAGCCAGGGTAAACCAAGGAGCGGTCTGAATTCCCATAGTCTTAGGTTGTCCATAGATCGCCATATAAAGCAAGGAACAGGCTTGATGCCTATAGTCTGAGGTTGTCCATAGATCGCCATATAAAACCAAGGAACAGTCTTGATGCCTATAGTCTTAAGTTGTCCATAGATCACCATAAAAAAGCAAGGAACAGTCTTGATGCCTATAGTATCAGGTTGTCCATAGATCATCATATAAAACCAAGGAACAGTCTTGATGTCTATAGTCTTAGGTTGTCCATAGATTGCCATATAAAACCAAGGAACAGTCTTGATGCCTATAGTCTTAGGTTGTCCAGAGAGCGCCATATAAAACCAAGGAACAGTCTTGATGCCTATAGTCTTAGGTTGTCCATAGATCGCCATATAAAATCAAGGAACAGTCTTGATGCCTATAGTCTTAGGTTGTCCATAGATCGCCATATAAAATCAAGTAACAGTCTTGATGGCTATAGTCTTAGGTTGTCCATAAATCACAATATAAAACCAAGGAATGTTCTTGATGCCTATAGTCTTAGGTTGTCCATAGATCGCTGATTCGCCATATAAAACCAAGGAACAGTCTTGATGCCTATAGTCTAAGGTTGTCCATAGATCGCCATATAAAACCAAGGAACAGTCTTGATGTCCATAGTCTTAGGTTGTTCATAGATCGCCATATAAAACCAAGGAACAGTCTTGATGCCTATCGTCTTAGGTTGTCCATTGATCGCCATATAATTCAAGGAACAGTCTTGATACCTATTGTCTTAGGCTGGCCATTGACGAGTTTTTATGATCTAGAAATGCTCTTTATGCCTATAGTCTTAGGTTGTCCATAGATCACCATATAAAACCAAGGAACAGTCTTGATGCCTATAGTCTCAGGTTGTCCATAGATCACCATATAAAACCAAGGAACAGTCTTGATGCCTATAGTCTTAGGTTGTCCATAGATCGCCAAATAAAACCAAGGAACAGTCTTGATGCCTATCGTCTTAGGTTGTCCATTGATCGCCATATAATTCAAGGAACAGTCTTGATACCTATTGTCTTAGGCTGGCCATTGACGAGTTTTTATGACCTAGGAATGCTCTTTATGCCTATAGTCTTAGGTTGCCCATAGATCGCCATATAAAATCAAGGAACAGTCTTGATGCCTATAGTCTTAGGTTGTCCATAGATCGCCATATAAAATCAAGTAACAGTCTTGATGCCTATAGTCTTAGGTTTTCCATAGATCGCTATATAAAACCAAGGAACAGTCTTGATGCCCATAGTCTTATGTTGTCCATAAATCGCCATATAAAACCAAGGAACAGTCTTGATGCCTATCTTCTTAGGTTGTCCATAGATTGCCATATAAAATCAAGGAACAGGCTTGATGTCTATAGTCTTAGGTTGTCCATAGATCGCCATATAAAACCAAGGAGCAGTCTTGATGCCTATAGTCTTAGGTTGTCCATAGATCGCCATATAAAATCAAGAAACAGTCTTGATGCCTATAGTCTTAGGTTGTCCATAGATCGCCATATAAAATCAAGAAACAGTCTTGATGCCTATAGTCTTAGGTTGTCCATAGATCGCCATATAAAATCAAGTAACAGTCTTGATGCCTATAGTCTTAGGTTGTCCATAGATCGCTATATAAAACCAAGGAACAGTCTTGATGCCTATAGTCTTAGGTTGTCCATAGATCGCCATATAAAACCAAGGAACAGTCTTGATGCCCATAGTCTTATGTTGTCCATAGATCGCCATATAAAACCAAGGAACAGTCTTGATGCCTATCTTCTTAGGTTGTCCATTGATCGCCATATAATTCAAGGAACAGTCTTGATGCCTATCGTCTTAGGTTGTCCATAGATCGCCATAAAAAACCAAGGAAAAGTCTTGATGCCTATCGTCTTAGGTTGTCCATTGATCGCCATATAATTCAAGAAACAGTCTTGATGCCTATAATCTTAGGTTGTCTATATATCGCTATATAAAACCAAGGAACAGTCTTGATGCCTATAGTCTTAGGTTGTAAATAGATCGCCATATAAAACCAAGGAACAGTCTTGATGACTATAGTCTTAGGTTGTCCATAGATCGCCATATAAAATCAAGGAACAGTCTTGATGTCTATAGTCTTAGGTTGTCCATAGATCGCCATATAAAACCAAGGAGCAGTCTTGATGCCTATAGTCTTAGGTTGTCCATAGATCGCCATATAAAATCAAGGAACAGTCTTGATGCCTATAGTCTTAGGTTGTCTATAGATCGCCATATAAAATCAAGTGACAGTCTTGATGCCTATAGTCTTAGGTTGTCCATAGATCGCTATATAAAACCAAGGAACAGTCTTGATGCCTATAGTCTTAGGTTGTCCATAGATCGCCATATAAAACCAAGGAACAGTCTTGATGCCCATAGTCTTATGTTGTCCATAGATCGCCATATAAAACCAAGGAACAGTCTTGATGCCTATCGTCTTAGGTTGTCCATTGATCGCCATATAATTCAAGAAACAGTCTTGATGCCTATAATCTTAGGTTGTCTATATATCGCTATATAAAACCAAGGAACAGTCTTGATGCCTATAGTCTTAGGTTGTAAATAGATCGCCATATAAAACCAAGGAACAGTCTTGATGACTATAGTCTTAGGTTGTCCATAGATCGCCATATAAAATCAAGGAACAGTCTTGATGTCTATAGTCTTAGGTTGTCCATAGATCGCCATATAAAACCAAGGAGCAGTCTTGATGCCTATAGTCTTAGGTTGTCCATAGATCGCTATATAAAATCAAGGAACAGTCTTGATGCCTATAGTCTTAGGTTGTCTATAGATCGCCATATAAAATCAAGTGACAGTCTTGATGCCTATAGTCTTAGGTTGTCCATAGATCGCCATATAAAACCAAGGAACAGTCTTGATGCCTATAGTCTTAGGTTGTCCATAGATCGCCATATAAAACCAAGGAACAGTCTTGATGCCCATAGTCTTATGTTGTCCATAGATCGCCATATAAAACCAAGGAACAGTCTTGATGCCTATCGTCTTAGGTTGTCCATTGATCGCCATATAATTCAAGAAACAGTCTTGATGCCTATAATCTTAGGTTGTCTATATATCGCTATATAAAACCAAGGAACAGTCTTGATGCCTATAGTCTTAGGTTGTAAATAGATCGCCATATAAAACCAAGGAACAGTCTTGATGACTATAGTCTTAGGTTGTCCATAGATCGCCATATAAAATCAAGGAACAGTCTTGATGTCTATAGTCTTAGGTTGTCCATAGATCGCCATATAAAACCAAGGAGCAGTCTTGATGCCTATAGTCTTAGGTTGTCCATAGATCGCCATATAAAACCAAGGAGCAGTCTGGATGCCTATAGTCTTAGGTTGTCCATAGATCGCCATATAAAATCAAGGAACAGTCTTGATGCCTATAGTCTTAGGTTGTCTATAGATCGCCATATAAAATCAAGTGACAGTCTTGATGCCTATAGTCTTAGGTTGTCCATAGATCGCTATATAAAACCAAGGAACAGTCTTGATGCCTATAGTCTTAGGTTGTCCATAGATCGCCATATAAAACCAAGGAACAGTCTTGATGCCCATAGTCTTATGTTGTCCATAGATCGCCATATAAAACCAAGGAACAGTCTTGATGCCTATCTTCTTAGGTTGTCCATTGATCACCATATAATTCAAGGAACAGTCTTGATGCCTATAGTCTTAGGTTGTCCGTAGATCGCGATAAAAAAACAAGGAACAGTCTTGATGCCTATCGTCTTAGGTTGTCCATTGATCGCCATATAATTCAAGGAACAGTCTTGATACCTATAATCTTAGGTTGTCCATATATCGCTATATAAAACCAAGGAACAGTCTTGATGCTTATACTCTTAGGTTGTAAATAGATCGCCATATAAAACCAAGGAACAGTCTTGATGACTATAGTCTTAGGTTGTCCATAGATCGCCATATAAAATCAAGGAACAGTCTTGATGTCTATAGTCTTAGGTTTTCCATAGATCGCCATATACACCAAGGAACAGTCTTGATGCCTATAGTCTTAGGTTGTCCATAGATTGCCATATACACCAAGGAACAGTCTTGATGCCTATAGCCTTAGGCTGGCCATTGACATGTTCATAAACCAAAGGAATGCCTTTTATGCCTATAGTCTTAGGCTTGTCAAAGACATGTTCATACATAGTAGTGAATAAACGTTTGGTTTGGCACACCAATAAATGCTCAAAATTGATTAAAAAAAAAGTACAGTGCAATGGGTGCTGTGTCCAAATTGGTGGTCGCTTTCATTCCCCTAATATCCAAATAATAATAATTTTGTTAGACGCACACACCAGAAATGATGCTATCCTTTAGGGTATATATTGTATGAAAAAATTGACAATTCATTCAGGATTTACAGAGTAAAGTAGGGCATAGTTCAGAAGATCCGGGGCAAGTTATACCGTATAGGGATCATCCCTTGGCTTAAGGGATTTATTTAAGAAACGCTAATGAGTGAGCGCCACCAGCAAGTCATATATATGATGCAAAGAAATGTTTAGCGCCTTTCCTAGTGCCATGCCTGAGTATGTATGACTGAGTATTGTGATTTTCTCATAGACTGATTAACCAAAGGAATATTCTTGATGCCTATAGTCTTAGGTTGGCAATGGACAGTTAGATAAAACCAGGAAACGATCTTGATGTCTACTGTCTTAGTTTGGCCATAGGGCGTCTGAGGATCTAAGGTCCTATAGAGTTATTTTGGACATAGACAACCTTATAAAACCATAGAGTGGTCTTGATGCCTATAGTCTTAGGTTGGCTTTAGACAGTCAGATTAACCAAAGGAATAGTCTTGATGCCTATAGTCTTAGGTTGGCCATGGACAGTTAGATAAGACCAGTAAACAAACTTGATGCCTATGGTGTTAGGTTTGCCTTAGACAGTCAGATTAACTAAAGGAATAGTATTAATGCCTGTAGTCTTAGGTTGGCCATAACCAGGTAGATTAAATCAGAAAATGGTCTTGATGCCAATAGCCTTAGGTTTGCCTTAGACAGTCAGATTAACCAAAGTAATAGTATTGATGCCTATAGTCTTAGGTTGGCCATGGATAGTTAGATAAAACCAGGAAACGATCTTGATGCCTATGGTTTTAGGTTGGCCATGGACAGTTAGATGAAAACAGTCTTGATGCCTATGGTCTTAGGTTGGCCATGGACAGTTAGATAAAACCAGAAAACAAACTTGATGCCTATGGTGTTAGGTTGGACATAGGACTTAGACTGTCAGATTAACCAACGGAATAGTCTTGATGCATATAGTCTTAGGCCATGGACAGTTAGATAAAACCAGAAAACGGACTTGATGCTATGGCCTTAGGTTGGCCATAGGGCACCTGAGGATCTAAGGTCCTATAGAGTTATGTTGGACATAGACAACCTTATAAAACCAATGAGTGGTCTTGATGCCTATAGTCTTAGGTTGACCTTAGACAGTCAGAGTAACCAAAGGAATAGTGTTGATGCCTATAGTCTTAGGTTGACCATGGACAGTTACATAAAACCAGAAAATGGTCTTGATGTCTAAGGTCTTAGTTTGGCCATAGGGCGTCTAAGGATCTAAGTTCCTACAGAGTTATTTTGGACATAGACAACCTTATAAATCCAAAGAGTGGTCTTGATGCCTATAGTCGTAGGTTGGCCTTAGACAGTCAGATAAACCAAAACAATAGTCTTGATGCCTATAGTCTTAGGTTTAGCCATGGATAGTTAGAAAAAAACAGGAAATGAACTTGATGCCTATGGTGTTAGGTTGGCCTTAGACAGTCAGATTAACCAAAGGAATAGTCTTGATGCCTAGGGCATAGGTTGGCCATAGGGCACCTGAGGATCTAAGGTCCTATAGTGCTATTTTGGACATAGACAACCTTATAAAACCAAAGAATGGTCTTGATGTTAGACAGTCAGAATAAACAAAGGAATAGTCTTGATGCATATAGTCTTAGGTTGACCATGGACAGTTAGATAAAAACAGAAAACGGTCTTGATGCATATGGTGTTATGTTGGCCTTAGACAGATTAACCAGAAGAATAGTCTTGATGCATATAGTCTTAGGCTGGCTTTAGACAGTCAGATTAAACAAGATTAAACAAAGGAATAGTCTTGATGCATATAGTCTTAGGTTGGTCATAGGGCACCCGAGGATCTAAGGTTTTATAGAGTTATGATGGACATAGACAACCTTATAAAACCAATGAGTGGTCTTGATGCCTATGGTGTTAGGTTGGCCTTAGACAGTCAGATTAACCAAAGGAATAGTTTTGATGCATATAGTCTTAGGTTGGCCATGGACAGTTAGACAAAACCAGGAAACGAACTTGATGCCTATGGTTTTAGGTTGGCCTTAGACAATCAGATTAACCAAAGGAATAGCCTTGATGCCGTAGGTTGGCCATAGACAGTTGGATAAAACAAGAAAATGGTCTTGATGCCTATAGGTCTTAGGTTTGTCACCTGATGCCTATAGAGTTTTGTTAGACAACGTCATAAAAAGAAAAAAAGGATGATTCTTAAGGCAAATTATAGATGGCAATCTATATAAAGATAAGATCTCTTATCTTTATGTCTACATCAGGCTGACTAAAAAATACCTACAGCCTGGGACCTTGTGTACGTGACCTCATGAAACCAAGCAACAAGTTGTACATAACCTGGTTTCTTCTTTCCTTTCTTGCAGGTCATCATGGTAACAGGTGACCATCCCATTACGGCCAAAGCTATAGCCAAAGGTGTTGGTATCATTTCTGAGGGCAATGAGACTGTAGAAGACATTGCAGATCGGTTAAATATACCGGTAAACCAAGTTAACCCCAGGTAAGTGGATCTCATATCAAATAATGCAGATTTTTTTTGCAAGTTGCACTTAGGTTGGCTCAGCAGCATCACCTAGTGTTAGTTCATTGGTACTGCAGGCGTATTATGTAAGTCGATGTTTCTGAATTATAAATCACCCAATCAAATAAATACTAATGACCATAATATATATTATTCAGGGAGGCCAAAGCTTGTGTGGTCCACGGGTCCGATCTGAAAGACATGACCTCGGAACAGCTGGACGATATCTTGAAGAATCACACGGAGATTGTGTTCGCCCGCACCTCGCCGCAGCAGAAGCTGATCATTGTGGAGGGTTGCCAGAGACAGGTACTCCTGGCCACTTACCCTGCAGATCAGGTCCTATAGTGCTATTTTGGACATAGACAACCTTATAAAACCAAAGAGTGGTCTTGATGTTAGACAGTCAGAATAAACAAAGGAATAGTCTTGATGCATATAGTCTTAGGTTGGCCATGGACAGTTAGATAAAACCAGAAAACAGACTTGATGCCTATGGTCTTAGGTTGGCCATAGGCACCTGAGGATATAAGGTCCTATAGAGTTATGTTGGACATAGACAACCTTATAAAACCAATGAGTGGTCTTGATGTTAGACAGTCAGAATAAACAAAGGAATAGTCTTGATGCATATAGTCTTAGGTTGGCCATGGACAGTTAGATAAAACCAGAAAATGGACTTGATGCCTATGGTCTTAGGTTGGCCATAGGGCACCTGAGGATCTACGGTCCTATAGAGTTATGTTGGACATAGACAACCTTATAAAACCAATGAGTGGTCTTGATGCCTATAGTCTTAGGTTGGCCTCAGACAGTCAGAGTAACCAAAGGAATAGTGTTGATGCCTATAGTCTTAGGTTGACCGTGGAGAATTACATAAAACCATAAAATGGTCTTGATGTCTAAGGTCTTAGGTTGGCCATAGGGCGTCTAAGGATCTAAGTTCCTACAGAGTTATTTTGGACATAGACAACCTTATAAAACCAATGAGTGGTCTTGATGTTAGACAGTCAGAATAAACAAAGGAATAGTCTTGATGCCTATAGTCTTAGGTTGGCCATGGACAGTTAGATAAAACCAGAAAACGGACTTGATGCCTATGGTCTTAGGTTGGCCATAGGGCACCTGAGGATCTACGGTCCTATAGAGTTATGTTGGACATAGACAACCTTATAAAACCAATGAGTGGTCTTGATGCCTATAGTCTTAGGTTGGCCTCAGACAGTCAGAGTAACCAAAGGAATAGTGTTGATGCCTATAGTCTTAGGTTGACCGTGGAGAATTACATAAAACCATAAAATGGTCTTGATGTCTAAGGTCTTAGGTTGGCCATAGGGCGTCTAAGGATCTAAGTTCCTACAGAGTTATTTTGGACATAGAGGGTCTGGCAGCTTCCTACAGGCCAACCCATGTTTCAGGCATGGTAACAAGGCCAGGAGGAGGCCGAGGTGTCATGGAGTCAGAGGTGGTGACTATTGCATACCTACCAACTTTTCAGGGCGGGAAAGAGGGACATTGGTGAAATTAGGCCACGTCCCCTCACTGAGGGATGGATAGGTGATATAAATACTTTAACAATATAAATACTTTAATAGGTAAATGAATTTACTGATGCAGATCTGTATGTTATTCCTCAAAGAGGACAAATGAGAACAACGAGGGACAGGGGGACATGGACTCGAAAGAGGGACAGTCCCTCCAAATCAGGGACACTTGGAACAGGGACACTTGGGAGGTAGGCTATTGCCGAGTTAGTACTCTATCAATCCTTAGTTAGATCAGGTACGATCAACTCCGACTGATCAGACAGAGCAATTTTACCCCGCATGAGCCAATCAGATTGTTTGACAATTCTACCAATCAGTCTGACAATGCTAGACGCTGTCCCAATCATTGGCACGTGTGTACGCTGACACCCCCCCAACATCAGGAATTTCTAGGCCTCATACTCCATAAATGTCTGGGCCCACTGCAGACTAATGGGTCCCTCCACCCCACATCAGCCTAAAGGGCCCCTGCCCACACACAACAGTCTTATACCGGACCTTCACCATAATTTATTGAAAAGCCCAAATCTTTAAAAAACTATTCCCCAGCATCTAAAATTAATATATTTTAAGTTTTTAGTCACGTACTTATTATTCTTTCCCCCGCTGGGCTGCAACTCTGTTCAGGACTTTAGGATACGGGCGCCGCCATCTTGCCTCAGAAGCATAACACTTACTGAGGAAAGGAGAGTGGGATAAGGTACAGGGGGGCGGGTTATAGCTGTGCTTTGCTCAGACAGAGCAGAGCTGGGGTCAGGAAAAGGTCAGCAGTCCCAGAATGCAAAGCAGCACACTCAGAAGGCACTTCCTGTTTGCAGGCTGCCTGATGTTCCATGAGCCGCCATCTTGGATGTTTAAAGGCTCATAACATGCAGTAGATGCAGGTAGGATGATTTTTAATGTGATCAATCTGTATGTACAGGGTGTGGGAAACATATAAGATAGACTCTTATTCAGGGTGAAGGTCCGGATTAATGTGAGCAATCTGTATGTACAGGGTGTGGGAAACATATATGATAGGCTCTTATTCAGGGTGAAGGTCCGGATTAATGTAAGCAATCTGTATCTACAGGGTGTGGGAAACATATAAGATAGGCTCTTATTCAGGGTGAAGGTCCGGATTAATGTAAGCAATCTGTATCTACAGGGTGTGGGAAACATATAAGATAGGCTCTTATTCAGAGTGAAGGACCGCTTTAAGAGCCCCTGCATCCCCTGCTGCATTGGGGCACATGACAGCCCATATCACTTTTCTGAAGGGGGTGGAGGCTGCGACCCTGTATACAGCGGCATCACCTGGCTGGGCTCTGGGTCTTCGATCCCAGGACTCTCTCCTGCCACCAACAGAGAAGGATATATAAGACATAACTCACAACTGTCCCTGATTTGGAGGGACTGTCCCTCTTTTGAGTCCGTGTCCCCCTGTCCCTCGTTGTTCTCATTTGTCCCTCTTTGCAGATCTGCAGCAATAAATGATTCATTTGCCTATTCAAAGTGTTTCTATTGTTGTAACTGTTACATCCTATCTTGTATCCATCCCTCAATGAGGGGGCGTGGCTTAATTTAACATTTGTCCCTCTTTCTCAGCCCGGAAAGCTGGAAGGTGTGTATAAGGGATATATAGGGGTGTGATATATAATGGATATATAGGTGTGTGATATACAAGGATATATAGGGTGTGATATAGGGGATATATAGGGGTGTGATAGATGAGGATATATAGGGTGTGATATAGGGGGTATATAGGGTGTGATATACGAGGATATACAGGGGCATGATACATAAGGGATATATAGAGGTGTTATATACAAGGGATATATAAGAGATATATAGGTGTGTGATATATGAGGACATATTGGATGTGATATATGAGTATATATACCGGTAGGTGTGTGATATAATAGATATATAGGGGTGTGATATATAAGCGATATATAGGGATGCTATATATGGGTATTTATATGTGTGTGTGTGTGTGTGTGTTATAAAGAATAAATAAATACTTGCTATATAAGGTATATATAGGTATGCGATATTTAAGGGATATATAGGGGTGTGATATATGAGGATATATAGGTTGTGATATAAGAGATATATAGGGGTGTGATATATAAGCGATATATAGGGATGCTATATATGGGTATTTATATGTGTGTGTGTGTGTTATAAAGAATAAATAAATACTTGCTATATAAGGTATATATAGGTATGCGATATTTAAGGGATATATAGGGGTGTGATATATGAGGATATATAGGTTGTGATATAAGAGATATATAGTGGTGTGATATAAGGCACATACAGGTTTCTGATATATAAGGGACATACAGGTTTCTGATATATAAGGGTGTGATCTATAAGGGTTATGTATATGTGATATATATATATATATATATATTTAAATGATATATAGGGGTGTGATATATATATATATATCTCCAAACTGGTGAGCAACCATTATGACCGTTTTATACTTTTCTCTTTTAACCTATCGCTCGCTTGGCTCCCCAGGGGGCCATTGTGGCCGTGACCGGAGATGGCGTAAACGACTCGCCGGCGCTGAAGAAAGCCGATATCGGTGTGGCCATGGGCATAGCCGGCTCTGATGTCTCCAAACAAGCTGCTGACATGATCCTTTTGGATGATAACTTTGCCTCCATTGTGACTGGTGTGGAAGAAGGTATCATTATTACTTTGTAATTCCTTGTAAGCTCCTCAGGGGCGGAGCTTCAGCTTTCTGTGCAGCACTGTGGAATATGTCAGAGTTTTCCTATGTGAAAAGGCGAGTATAGGCACATCTAGAGCAGAATGAGTTCATTGTTTCCTGTACAGTGCCATGGCATATATCAGAGACATGCTGTATGTACAGTATATATAGAGGGAGTGGGGAAGTGGTGTCTGTACAAGATTGTGGTATATGTCAGCGCTATATAAATGTATAATAACAGTGTGTGAAGGTGGAGGAGACATTAGAGTGTGAGCTCTGAGGGACAGGAGGTCATGTGACTGCTTCTATGTACAACATTGTGGTATATGTCAGCACAATATAAATGTAGAATAACAGTGTTTGAGTGCGGAGGAGACATTAGAGTGTGAGCTCTGAGGGACAGGGAGTCATGTGACTGCTTCCATGTACAGCGCTGTGGTATATGTCAGCGCTAGATAAATGTATAATAACAGTGTGTGACAGTGGAGGAGACATTAGAGTGTGAGCTCTGAGGGACAGGAGGTCATGTGACTGCTTCTATGTACAGCGCTGTGGTATATGTCAGCGCTAGATAAATGTATAATAACAGTGTGTGACAGTGGAGGAGACATTAGAGTGTGAGCTCTGAGGGACAGGAGGTCATGTGACTGCTTCTATGTACAGCGCTGTGGTATATGTCAGCGCTAGATAAATGTATAATAACAGTGTGTGACAGTGGAGGAGACATTAGAGTGTGAGCTCTGAGGGACAGGAGGTCATGTGACTGCTTCTATGTACAGCGCTGTGGTATATGTCAGCGCTATATAAATGTATAATAACAGTGTGTGAGTGTGGGGGAGACATTAGAGTGTGAGCTCTGAGGGACAGGAAGTCATGTGACTGCTTCTATGTACAGCGCTGTGGTATATGTCAGCGCTATATAAATGTATAGTAACAGTGTGTGACAGTGGAGGAGACATTAGAGTGTGAGCTCTGAGGGACAGGAGGTCATGTGACTGCTTCTATGTACAGCGCTGTGGTATATGTCAGCACTATATAAATGTATAATAACAGTGTGTGAGTGTGGAGGAGACATTAGAGTGTGAGCTCTGAGGGACAGGGAGTCATGTGACTGCTTCTATGTACAGCGCTGTGGTATATGTCAGCACTATATAATGTATAATAACAGTGTGTGAGTGTGGATTAGACCTGTGAGCTCTGAGGGAAAGGGGGCTCCTCTGGGGCGGAGCCTAATGTGTACATACAATCACTATAACATGGTTGTGTTGGGAATTTTAGGGCGACTTATCTTTGACAACCTGAAGAAGTCAATCGCCTACACGCTGACCAGTAACATCCCGGAGATCACGCCATTTCTACTCTTCATCATTGCCAACATCCCGCTGCCGCTGGGCACGGTCACCATCCTGTGTATAGACTTGGGTACAGACATGGTAAGCACTAACCCGCTCAGATGCTCAGTCTGAAAGAAGAGCCATAAGAGTTAAAGTGGATCAAAACCCAGCTTTATCGGCCCAGGAATCTCAAAACGGCCGGTGCGGGAAAGGACCAAAACCCAGGATAGTCAAAATCCTGGGTTTTGGTCCACTTTAATGACTAGAACTGTAAGTCCTTCTACAGGCCATCCCATATCCACACAGAGTCACGTGCCACACATGGGTCAGAACATGTGTACCATGTGAGCTGATGTTGCCAACACTGTATCCCCTTGGTTCCAGCTTGTCAAGTTTTTCCCTCCTAAATCCATTGTGACCTTTTGCTGACCCTCAATGTTAGTCTGTGGGGCCTGTTATTTCCTATTCTATTGCCATCTACAGTCCATTTTATATCACTACAGCTCCCATTGAATCTCCATAGAAAAGAATGGTGATTCCTAATTAAATCCATTAACTTATATCTCTCCTGGGGTCGGCTCCACTGAAAGGGTTCTAGTAGCTGCTAACTATAGACTCACCTTTGTTAACAATAACACAAAACTATATTTCCAACCAAACAAAAAGAAATATTATATTGTTTCCTCCAGACATAATTCCTAATTCCAAAGGATGAGTTGTGTTGCTGCTTTGTGATATGATACAAAATGTCCTTGATTGTAACACAATAGAACACAGTAAGGGTCTCAAAAAATGCAGAATTGGGGGAAATTAAAATAAATAAATAAATAAATAAAAGGGGTGGAGCCTAAGTGACAATGAACAGTGGAAACCGTACATTTGTGTGTGTAATTAAAATAATATGGTTTCTTAGTATTGTGTGTGTACAGTAATAAGAGAGAACACATAATCTGATGTCATAATGAGGGAGTTTCAGAAATAAAGTAGGTCATGTGATAATAGAAAGTTGTTCAACTTCATAAAATGTTTCCAGAACACCCCAACATCCAAGGGGGCTGTAGGACTTTTTTGTGGGGTGAGTACAAATCAGGGTGCCTATAACATTGTATCCCATTGGTTCCAGCTTGTCAGTTTTTTTCCTCCAAAAATCCATTGTGACCTTTTGCTGACGCTTTCTCAATGTTAGTCTGTGGGGCCTGTTATTTCCTATTCTACTGCCATCTACAGTCCATTTTATATCACTACAGCTCCCATTGAATCTCCATAGAAAAGAATAGTGATTCCTAATTAAATCCACTAACATCTAACTAATATCTCTCTTGGGGTCGGCTCCACTGAAAGGGTTCTAATTGCTAACTGTAGACTCACCTTTTTTAACAATAACACAAAACTTTATTTCCAACCAAACAAAAAGCAATATTCTATTGTTTCCTCCAGATGTAATTCCTAATTCCGGTTGTGTTGCTGCTTTGTGATATGATACAAAATGTCCTTGATTGTATCACAGTAGAACACAATAAGTGTCACAACAATTGCAAAATTGGGGGTAATTAAAATAAATACATTAAAAAAAATAAAAGGGGTGGAGCCTAAGTGACAATGAACAGTGGAAACCATACATTTGTGTGTGTAATTTAAATAACCCGGTTTCTTAGTATTGTGCCCAAGATGTAATAAGAGAGAACACATAATCTGATGGAAACTACGTCATTAAAGATAATGAGGGGGATTTAGAAATAGTAGGTCATGCGATGAAAGGAAAGATGCCAGAGCTGCTCATAAAATGTTTCCAGAACTCCCCAACATCCAAAAGAGCTTGAGGACTTCTTTGTGGGATGGACCACCACCCAGGGTGGTGAGTACAAATCAGGGTGCCTATAGCCATCCCAATCAGTTCCATTGAGATGACTCTTGCTCTAGGATGCCATGAAAGGCATTCATGGGCCCAAACTTGTGGTCACCTAATAAAAGGAAGGTTTCGTAATGAAAGGAGGTTAGTTACCTTAGGGAGAGTCTTCTCTAAGAATTGCCTACAGTTGCGTACTGGGACCTTAATCAGCCCATGATCTTACCAACCCATGACCAGCAAACAAGCAGCTGAGCCTGCATATTTTTCAGCAGAGGCTATAGCATTTCTAGGGACATATCTTGGGCAGGGGTAGATATGGCTTCTCTAAAATTTACAGTACTGGAGCACACAGCAACATGAGGTAGGGGTGAATATGGACTTCCATAGCCATTCTAATGAGGCTAAGGCTTTGGAGGCAGAACATAAGCTATGATTCTTGGCTGAGGGTGGTGGATATGGAGGTAGGAATTAGATGCAGGTGTTAGAAGCAGCAGCCAAGATGACCCCAATGCAGTGTGGTCCACTGGAGATTCTCCCAGGTCTCCCTATATCCAGTCCTTCTCCGATTGTCTACATTCCAATCCCTGTTTTAAAGTGGATGACTAAAGGTCAGAGACTGTGACCAAGAGAACCTATATCCCCCCACGATTTGCAGGCTTACAACATGGACAGGACCTCTGCACTAGGTGGTTCTACCGGGCCTTTCTAAATATAAAATAGAACTGTCCAAGATGTCTCGGAATGGGTTGATGGTCTTCAAGAATTTCCCGACTCGGATGTCATAATCTTTGAAATGCATTGGCCCATTGTGATCTCTGTATATTGACTGGTGTGGGGCAAATGAGAACATCTGAAATTCAAAGCACAGGTCTTATGGTTTCATGTAAGTGGTCCTCATCCTGGTGGACATCTGTACTAGGTTGTCCTATTGAGCCTTTCTAAATATAAAACAGAACTGTAGATAGACCCAATTCCCAGATAGTCCATTCTTCTAAGGTCCAAGATTTCTGTCCATAAGTTGATGTTCTTCAAGAATTTTGAAACTCGTGCCTACCACCATTTTTGAAATGCACTGGGTTAATCATCTTTGTCCCGCTGTGATTTCTCAGGGAAATCTCAAGTTTAAAGTACTGGTCTTATGGGTTCATATCAGTGGTCCTCATCCTGGTGGACATTTCTACTTGGTGGTACTATCAGACTTGTATAAAACAAATCTGTAGCCAGGCCCACTCCGAAATTATGTCCAATAGTTTTTTTCTTGGTATTGTTTGGATCCAAGAATAAAGACATCTTATTATTTGGCCTTTATAAATATAAAACAGAATTGTAGCCAGACCCATTCCCTTATTGTATATTCTTTAAAGGTCTAAGATTTCTCAGCCTAGGTAGGACATGTTCAGGAATTTCCAGACTCATGTGTCTACCACCATTTTTGAAATGCAGTGTGTTACTAACCTTTGTGATTTCTCGGTATTGATTGGGGGTCCTTTTAGGAATGAGGACATCTCAAGTTCAAAGAACAGGTCTTCTGGTTTCACATAAGTGGTGAGAGGCTTCATATAACCATTGAGCTCATTTCCCTTCATCAGGTCAGGGGTGCCCACTTCTCTCCCACTCAGGGTCACTATTCTGAGGTCTACCAAGTGCGTGTGATCTTGATAATCGCAGTGCTTAGTAAGAAATATTTTTTCCTTCATCTCCATACCAGGTACCGGCCATCTCTTTGGCTTATGAAGCTGCTGAGAGTGACATTATGAAGAGACAGCCCAGGAATCCTCGAACGGACAAGCTGGTGAATGAGAGGTTGATCAGTATGGCTTATGGACAAATAGGTAAGGATGACTGCCTTGTTTCACTTCAGCCAGCTAGAGGTCAAGGGTCATTGTGGGACATGGAAGTGTGATGCCTAGGCCAAATATCAGACGCCAACTCTTAATCCATATCCTCATTGTCCACCTATAGTTAAGTCTCTGCTTAACCTCGGAAGGCACCCATCCCAGCACACGTTTGCCCTTTTGGACCTCAGTCCATTGAATGTGGCAGTTGAAGATACAACTGCTGTCTTATGACCATCCAACTTAAGCTACATGGGAGGGAGCATGACGTAGAAGACAACAAAGCCAAAGGTCTCCCACAGTCCCCACAGATGTCAAAGCAAAGTAACAGAACATTAGCCAGTTGAAAAATGGAGCCAAAGGTCATACATGTTAGCCAAGTGGCTGGGGGTTACAAGAGTCCAGTCAATGATCAACTCAAGTGGTATGCAAAAGAAGATCAGATGGAAGCAAGGTCAGCAACAGGTCGACTTTGAAGCAACCTGTGCCCAAAATTTGGTATGGAGAGTGGGATAGCTTTATATAGCCTCTGGCCAAAGGTCAAGAGACCCCTCATACTCTTCCCTATATGCTATCATCTGCCCAACCTGTACCATCCATACCATCTACCTCCATGTGTCCCACCATTTCCATCTTAGCGGTACTCTATGCCAACCTATAGACCACCTGTCATAAACAATGGTCTCCTAATCACTCAAGGGAGCACTCATGCTATCCAAATGCCCCTTATATAACTGTGTATCCCACACATACCATCTATTGTATGCAATAAATCTTCTCCACTCTGGTGACCCCTCATACTGTCCTTTATAATATCATTGGACCCACCTATGTCATTCAAATGTACCACCCACTGTCCTGTGGCCATCTTATGCAAACCGTAGGATGCTATATGCCAACCTTTGACCAGCCTATACCAAATAAGGACCTCATAACCAATGTCTTAGGAAGGACCCTGTGTCTTACGCATACCATCCATTTCTGAAATCTACCTTCACCACCCTGGAGGTATTGATAATGACACTTTATAGTAACCCTTGGCCCACCATCTATACGAAACAAGGGCCTTGTAACCACTTAAGCTGTCCAAGGACCCCTTTATAAAACCCAGTGTCTCACCCATACCATCAATTAATTTGATCTGCCTTCACCACCCTCTTACTACCTTCACTGCCCTATTTACTACCATTTGGCCCACTATACCATTCATTGATACTACCTATTGACCTGTGGCCTACTTATACTGACCAAAAGAGACAAGGACTTCAAAAATACTTACACTGTCCAAGGACCCCTTTATAAAACTCAATTTCACCCATACCATCCATTAACGTGATCTAACTTCACCACTCTGTGGACCACTCATACTGCCCTTTATACTACCATTTGTCCCACCTATACCATTCAAAGGCAACACCTACTGCCCTGTGGCCTACTTGTACTAACCATAAGGTTCTATATGCCAACCAGTGACCCAACTTACCAAACAAGGCCATCATAACTACTACTGCTGTCCAAGGCCCTCTGTAAAGGACCCAGGGCTGGACACATACCATTCATTGATTGGATCTGGTGACCTCTCGCACTGCCCTTTATGCTACCATTTGGCTCACCTATATAACCTACTGCCCTGTGGCCTACTTATAGCAAACACAAGGTACTACAGTATATGCCAACCTGTGACTTAACTATACCAAACAAGGCCGTCATAACCACTCCTGCTGTCCAAGACCCCTTTATAGGACCCAGGGCCGCACACATACCATTCATTGTTTGGGTCAGGTGACCTCTTGTACTGCCTTTATGCTACCATTTGGCCCACCTATATTACCTACTGCCCTGTGGCCTACTTGTACTAACCATACTATATGCCAATCTGTGACCCAACTATGCCAAACAAGGCCGTCATAACCACTCCTGCTGTCCAAGGCCCCTTTATAGGACCCAGGGCCGCACACATACCATTCATTGTTTGGGTCAGGTGACCTCTTGTACTGCCTTTATGCTACCATTTGGCCCACCTATATTACCTACTGCCCTGTGGCCTACTTGTGCTAACCATACTATATGCCAATCTGTGACCCAACTATAGCAAACAAGCCCGTGACCACCATTCCTGCTGTCCAAGGCCCCCTTTATACAACCAAGTGTTCCACCCATACTTTGGTCTAACAGTTCCAAGTGATAGCTGCACACTTACCACACCATTTGTGGGTGCCAGGTTCGCGGTCCAAAGTGTTAAATTACCAGCACATCATTTTTCATCAAATGTAAAGTTCCAATATATTAAGGATGCAATGATAATCCCAATAGTAGTTAATACTTAAAATGGTCCCGGCCAACGTTTCAGGTGATCGGGTCCCCCTTCCTCAGGGCCAGCTAGTAAAAAAGTTTTTACTAACTGGCCCTGAGGAAGTGGGAACCCGATCACCCGAATTGTTGGCTGGGACCATTTAATGTATTAACTACTATTGGGATTATCATTGCATACTTTGGTTTACCTACACCACCCTGGGGACCCTTCCTACTGTCAAAGCGCCCACCATTTAGTCCCTTTATATCCTACACAACACAAAGTTCATCAAGAACTAATGGCTGACCGAGGTTTAGTGGGTCCAAAATTTAGGTCCAGAGCACTGGTCAGGCCCATCTATAGCCAAAGAAACCAGTTTGGGCCCCATATTTGAGACGTGCCTGTTCTGCCCTCAGTTTCGGTAAACCTGATCCTCTCTTCATGTAGCAATTCTTCCTCCATCGACCCCTTCGCTGCCAGTGTTTCAAGGTTCCCGCAGGATTATGCTCGTTGTTCTTCCGCATCATGGACTCCCCCAGGGGGCACGCATGCACACTCTCAGCCATGAATTAATTAGCGCCGATCCCGCTTTCATTTCATTTAATTAGCGCGGCTTCCACATAGGAGGGGAAAATAGGTTGCATTCATTTAGTAGGTTATGAGCATGGGAGATAAATTGCCTCCTTGTAGAGCCACATGGCTGATTCCGGCAAACACGGGGAAGAATGCTGATTGTATTCAGCCATTGAGTTGGGAATACATTAGCATGTCTGCGGATAATAGAGGGGTAGATAATTGACGGTGTTTCTCCATGCCTGCCGATGCGTCGCTAATAACTCCACGCTGGCACGATGGTGGCTAATCCGACGCCGCTCAATCGACGAACTCTTATTTTGTTTGACGTTTTCGAGTTATGGGGTTTTTTTTTACGAGTGGCCAAAATGTGGATTTTCATTTTATACAGGGCTGGAAACTGCTGGTAAGGTTAACAAAGACCCGAACCCTGGGGGACAGCCTCCCCTCCATTAGTTTTTTTTTTCACCATTTCCTTTTAGAGGAGGTGTCTCCAGCCATCAGTGTAGGAAGAAAAAGAGGAAAAGATAGGGACTTGCACTATACCCTATATTCTGTGGAGGTGCCACTCCCACATCTGCAAGAGGCTCAAATCGGAAACAAAAAACATATAGGGAGGCACTCTCAACTCAAATTGATCCAAAAATATTTTTATTGAATTTTTATTTTATTGAACACAAATGTATTCACTACATTTAATCACAAAACATATTAAAACCCCTTAAAAACACTTAGAGGCCGATTCATTAACAGCGGCAGGTAACGACAGTTGAGCGACTGTAGCGGCATTTTCAGAGCGCCCGCTAGTAGTCGCTGTGCTTGCCCGTTGTTGGGTAGTTGATAGCGACTCAGTCGGTTTGCCGTAATGTTGAATATTGGGTGAGGAGTCGCTATTTGACAGGTTCCGCGCTGTATGGGAGCGCATGATAGCGACTGGTCAGAGCGACCGGCTTCCACCATATTCATTAACAAATCACGCTCAAAAAATTATCACGCTGTAAAATGCATGTTTAAACCCCAGAGCGCTGGCGGCGATGGGTTAAAAGTAGTTTTTTAACCCCCAAACAACCATAATTTTGGAAACCAAAAAAAACAAGTTTTTAAAATAATTTTGTAATATGAATACATTAATATCAGACCTGTAATATCAATTCTGTACAATTTTTTTTTTTTTACCTTAAAATTTTTTTTTTTAATGGCAGAAGTGGTCACAGAATTTTTCACATTTAAAAAAAAAAAAATTAATAACAATTAATTATGAATATTTAAAGATTGTTCTATTGAAATGCATTGGAGAGCGCCAGGTAGCGAGAGGTCATACCTGGCGCTGTTCAAGGTCGGACGCTGGCGCTGTGGGCTGAGGCTGGAATAATGATGAATGAGTGGCTATATGGCGCTATCTCAGTCGCTAAGCAGGATCGGCTTGATAAATGTGTGATTGTGGTGGGGAGCCGGCGTTCTCGTGGCGGGGCCCGTCATTACCGTTCGCTCACCAGTCGCTACCTGGCGCTATCCCTTGTTAAATAAGGGCCATAGATCAAACAATAACACACAAGACAAACCAACATAAAAGGTGTATAGGTGATGATAGTATCACCACACTTGTAGTTATTAAATGCCTAAATATATATGATTAATCATCAAACAAAGTGATCCAACATTGCAAACAACCACGTGCAAATCCTGCCTATGATCCGGATCCTAAAAATATATCTATAAAGTGCAAGTGCAAACAATCAGTCAATCAATGAAGAATTTATACTCCAAAAGCAAAACTAACATAATTCCTAATCATATCAATCTGCCCATTACTCCAATTCAAACCAATACCAAAATATCATCAACCCATAATAAATACAATTAAGAACCCCCAAATAATCCACTCATGTAGATCACAATGCCAGTCCTATAGTTTGAATCACAAATATATCACAAAAAATGAGGTCATGGTATTATGAATGTAACATGTGGCAAGTCTCCCCACCGCCTACCACACCAGGAGCCACGCATTCCGTGGGCGCATCACCCACTTCCTCCTTTGCTCCCTCCTCTTTACAGATGTGCCATTATTGCCTCTGCCTTAGGACATAATATGTGCAAACCTACTACCATTGGATCAAATGCTCACATTGTTTGGATGATTCAGCACAGCAACATATAAGTTCATTATATTTTTTCTTTTATAATCCTTTTATTTTAACAAAAGTATAAAGTAAAGTTTAATGTAGTTTAATTCAATAACAATACCCACTACCTGAAGCAGGATACAAGGGGACACTCTCTGTGGTTTAGGTGTGCTTGAGGGATGAGTTAAAGAATGTCCCCTGGGTAGGCTGAATTTGGCAGAGGGTTTCTTCCAGAGTCTGGGTGCGGGGTAGGAGGGATACTCACTCAGTTCCAAGGGGGTATCCTCTTGGAATGCCCCTGAGAATGGCTGGTCTCCTAAACCTTCCCAGAAGGTATCCTCCCGGAGTGCCCCTGAGAATGGCAGGTCTCCTAAACCTTCCCAGGAGATATCCTCCTGGAGTGCCCTTGAGAATGGCAGGTCTCCTAAACCTTCCCAGGAGGTACCCTCCTAGAGTGCCCCTGAGAATGGCTGGTCTCCTAAACCTTCCCAGGAGGTATCCTCCTGGAGTGCCCCTAAGAATGGCAGGTCTCCTAAACCTTCCGAGGAGGTATCCTCCTGGAGTGCCCCTGAGAATGGCTGGTCTCCTAAACCTTCCCAGAAGGTATCTTCCTATAGTGCCCCTGAGAATGGCAGGTCTCCTAAACCTTCCCAGGAGGTATCCTCCTGGAGTGCCCCTAAGAATGGCAGGTCTCCTAAACCTTCCCAGGAGGTATCTTCCTATAGTGCCCCTGAGAATGGCTGGTCTCCTAAACCTTCCCAGGAGGTATCCTCCTGGAGTGCCCTTGAGAATGGCAGGTCTCCTAAACCTTCCCAGGAGGTATCCTCCTAGAGTGCCCCTGAGAATGGCTGGTCTCCTAAACCTTCCCAGGAGGTATCCTCCTGGAGTGCCCCTAAGAATGGCAGGTCTCCTAAACCTTCCCAGGAGGTATCCTCCTGGAGTGCCCCTAAGAATGGCTGGTCTCCTAAACCTTCCCAGAAGGTATCTTCCTATAGTGCCCCTGAGAATGGCAGGTCTCCTAAACCTTCCCAGGAGGTATCCTCCTGGAGTGCCCCTAAGAATGGCAGGTCTCCTAAACCTTCCCAGGAGGTATCCTCCTGGAGTGCCCCTGAGAATGGCAGGTCTCCTAAACCTTCCCAGGAGGTATCCTCCTGGAGTGCCCCTGAGAATGGATGGTCTCCTAAACCTTCCCAGGAGGTATCTTCCTATAGTGCCCCTGAGAATGGCTGGTCTCCTAAACCTTCCCAGGAGGTATCCTCCTGGAGTGCCCTTGAGAATGGCAGGTCTCCTAAACCTTCCCAGGAGGTATCCTCCTAGAGTGCCCCTGAGAATGGCTGGTCTCCTAAACCTTGTCCTCTTTCCATGATGCCTTCCAGAGGGAGTAGACCTCCGGCCTGACAACATAATTCTAAAGGTAAGTAGTCCAGGGTGTGAATGTCCACAGTACAGCCAACATCTATCATTTGCTCTCACAGCCCTGGCCTCCAGCTTCTCCTCCTCTGACTGCCTGTGTAGTTGTGTAGCGGGCGTGTGCCTGGCCAATGCCACGCACTCTGAGGAGCGAGGTGGGTTCTTGGACCTAGGGTAGGGGGACTCAGGTTGGTGTGGCATGTGTGGGGTGGAGGTGCACTTACTGCTTCAGTCGTCGCTGGTCTCCAATCATGACACTCCTTGATGCAAACAAGTCTTTATTTGAGGGCTTCCATCCATGTTAAACAGCAAAGTCCAGTTACAGGCAATATCCTTTGGTTACAGCAAACAGTATTTACAGCTTCCAGTTATAATCACAGGCTCCTTCCCTCGCTGTTGCTCAGCTCCTCCACTACATTAACACTTCCCCCATGAGCTTGGTACTCAGAACTTAGAACACTCTAGAAGGGTTGGGTTCTCCCTTATATAACCTCTGAAATGTTGCCTTAACCAACTATGTTGCTAGGCCCAACCAATGGCAGGGCAGGTAATGTTGCAAATTCCACCTGGCTGAGTCTCTATCTATTTTAAGGGGTATTCTAGACTATTTAATATTATCTAAGTTTATTCCTTAGGCAACACTGCCATCATGTGGATTCATGACGCAATTGCACCTAAGTTCTATATTTTACTATTATTATTAAAGTTCCTATCACTATCAGGGCCTATCCCACTGACAGGGCTTTAATGTTTACTAAGTGTAGCGTTGACCACTGTATCCACCCGTCACAGTTGTATAGACCCAGGAACCAATGATCAGCATCTGGTGGTCCTAAAAGGTCCCTTGCTGCTGTCCCTGTCCTAATGCATAACAAAATTACACTTAAATTTATCTAACTATTTTGTATTTGGCAATGGCTACCACTCTGTTACACACCTGCCTACCTGTACCCTATCCTGGGCCCAGTGGTGCAGAAGAGCCCGGTGCTCACTGGCATGTGTGCTGATAGAAGACAAAGTTCTACTATTAAATGTGGGAATGCTGGGCCACTGGGGGGAGGAGGATTTTATACTCCAGAGACGGAGCCTCTGGTGACAGGGAGGCAGTGACGAACTAGGGCCATAAATCAGCCCATGATTTTACCAGCACCTGACCTGCCCATGACCAGCCAGTGGCATCTCCTGGCCAGTCAACCATTGTACTCCAAGGCTGAGGCTAAATCATTAGGGTGAGGACATGGGCTGGGGTTGCTTGGGTGAAAGAGTGGGGAAGAGGATGGGAGAGACGGGAATTGAATGGGAGTGTTAGTAAAGGTAGCAGCCCAGACTGCCCCAAAGCAGTGCGGCCCACCGGGCATTTGCCCCGGGTCTCCCTGTGACCCTGCTGGGAGGGGCATGGAGGTGAAACACTGGTGATTGCCAGAGGGGAAACACACCAGCACCCCAGGAAGAGCAATGGATCAGTGCCAGGGCTGGAAGCTGGCTGCTTGCCCTCGGAGCCTTGGGTTACCAGCCCCTATGCCATGGTATGTGGGGCTGGTTTCCTCAGGGGCCACGCCGTTTTCCTTTACAGTTTTAATAAAAAAAGTTTAAAAAAGACCCCGCACGCATACCTTCCAACTTTTCAGGAGGGAAAGAGGGACAATTGTTAATTTAAGCCACACCCCCTCACTGAGGGATGGACAGCAGGTTGTGACAGTTACAACAATTGAAACATATACAAGGCGATTGAATCATTTATTGATGCAGATCTGCATGTTACACCTCAAAGAGAGACAATGTATAAATTAAGACACACATCCTCATTGAGAGATGGATGAAGCCACGCCCCCTCGTTGAGGGATGGATGAAGCCACGCCCCCATTGAGGGATATATGAAGCCACGCCCCCTCATTGAGGGATGTCTGAAGCTACGCCCCCTCATTGAGGGATGGATAGGAGATAGGATCTAACAGTTACAACAATAGAAACACTTGGAAGAGGCAAATGAATCATTTATTGATGCAGATCTGCATGTTACACCTCAAAGAGGGACAATGTATAAATTAAGACACACATCCTCATTGAGAGATGGATGAAGCTACGCCCCCTCATTGAGGGATAGATGAAGCCACGCCCCCTCATTGAGGGATAGATTAAGCCACCCCCCTCATTGAGGGATAGATGAAGCCACGCCTCTCATTGAGGGATGTCTGAAGCTACGCCCCTTAATTAAGGGATGGATAGGAGATAGGGTGTAACAGTTACAACAATAGAAACGCTTGGAAGAGGCAAATGAATAATTTATTGATGCAGATCTGCATGTTACACCTCAAAGAGGGACAAATGGGAACAAGAGACAGGGGGACATGTAGTCAAAAGAGGGATGCGTGAATGTGCAAAAAACTTTTTTAAGACTGCCCTAGGGAGGTGTAAATGTCAGTTCAAAAACAGGTAAGGGACATGTGGATTTTTCAGGTATGCGACCTGATAAGAGACATAAATGCTAAACCATTTTTTTTATTGCATCAAGGCCTTAGTTTTGTTATTTTGTATTCTAATTTACAGGTATGATTCAGGCCCTTGGCGGGTTTTTTACCTATTTTGTGATCCTGGCGGAAAACGGCTTCCTACCCTCCCGGTTGCTCGGTATCCGCTTGGACTGGGACGATCGCTCCACGAATGACGTGGAGGACAGTTATGGACAAGAGTGGGTAAGAAACCAACGAATATCCACTTTTTATATGGTGGGACAAAATAGACGCCTTGATCTAATCAACCAATTGGTTTCTGTTTGTACTACAGAAATAATCCAGTAATCTTTTGCAGACATACGAGCAGCGCAAGGTGGTAGAGTTCACGTGTCACACCGCATTCTTCGCCAGCATTGTGGTGGTCCAGTGGGCTGATCTGATCATCTGTAAAACCAGGAGGAACTCCGTCTTTCAGCAAGGCATGAAGTGAGTGGATGCCTTGATGGCCTTGGTCTATGGATGGTCATCCCTTGTCTTTTTGAGAATGAGTGTCTCACTGAGAATACCTCCCTGTGCTTTTGGTAGCCACACATGCAGCCTCCTGTCTTGTACTTCCCATCCCCAAGTCTGCGACCCATCAGGGCTGTCCCGGACTTGTGCAACCTTCACCATTTGGAGCTCGGCTGAAGGATGTTGATTGCAGGTTCTCTGGCCTCCTGCTGGCCTCTTGTGCCCCGGGTGGTCGGCTCCTTACCTCTCTGATGGGTTGTCTTTGTGTACCTGTGTTCCCAGTCTGTGACTTTGACCTCCTGCTCTTAGCCTGTGACCGTGACCTACTGCTCCCAGCCTGTGACTCTGACCTCCTGCTCCCAGGCCACGACTCTGACCTCCAGCACCGGGCCTGTGACTCTAACCTCCTACTCCCGTGGTGCTCTGACCTCCTTCTTCCAGTCTGAGACTCTGATCTCCTGCTACCAGTCTATGACTCTGACCTCCTGCTCCCAGCCTGTGACTCTGACCTTCTCTTCCTAGTCTGACTTTAACCTCCTGATCGTCTATTCCCCATGTTCCTGGTCAGTAATCCTGTTCCCTACCTGTGACCTAGCTCCTGTCTGTGTCCTTCTTGTATATTCCTAGAATTGTTCACCAGTATCCAGTCTGTTTTCCATTCCACTCTTTAGCTCCTGGTTTGTATTCCAGTCTAGTCTCGCTTCAATTCCCAGTCCAGACACTAGATCAACGAGCATAGAAATATTACATTATTTCACCTTAATTTGGAACATTCTGTAGGAATCCAAATCTGTACAGCTCAGTTTAACATTCCATAAGGTGCAGTTTGGTGGACATGTTCTAGCTTAGTTTTTAGCTTGGCCTGCCATTCAAAACAGAAATACTTTACCTAATTTGGAAATTTTGCTAGAAAACCACACTGTTGGTTGTTGTTGCTTGAGTCCTAGATCAAAATTCTATAAGGTCCAGATTGCTGAAAGACAAAACATAAAGTATTAAAGTATTAGGGACATCAAGACTTTCTATCTTGACTTTTGGTTTAGCACGTCATCAGAAACGGAAACATTTCGTTATTTTACCTTAATTTAGAAATCTCCGTTAGGAAACCACGTTGTCTTTTACATTAGTTGTTGTTGTTATTCGAGTCCTAGCATTCTATAAGGTCTAGTTTGTTGGAAGACACATAGGTTAGTATCAAAAACATCAAGGCTTTCTATGTTGGCTTTTGGTTTACCATGTCATCAGAAACAGAAATATTAGGCTGTTTTACCTAATTTGGAAATCTTGCGCAAAATTATGTTGTTTTACCTTATTTTAGTCCGGAAACATACATGAATAGAGATCCAATGAAAGTCCAAAGACGGATCCAAGGCTGAGACAGGGAAGGAAAACACAATAGCTGTGGCAGGAGTCCTGGGTTCTGGGATCTGGGATCAGAGTTCAAGGTGACAATTCAATGCTGATCCACTGCTAAATGGGTGGATCAGCTTATATAGAGCAGAAAGTCACAGCTCTGCAGGACAGAGCCATCTGCTGGTGGAGCGGCATATAGCAGGGGAAAGTCCCAGAAAGGAAGCCAGCTGAAAGCAGAACTGAAGAGAGGCATGCCCCCAGGCTGTGGAGGAACTCCAGACCTGACAGTCGGTTAAGTTGGTTGTTGTTGGTTGGTTCCTAGCTTAACATTTTAGCCAATATTTGGAAGACAACTTAAGTTATTATTAAGAACATTGAGGCTTGACCTTTGGTTTGGGAAGTTATCAGAGAGTATATCAGATTATTTTATTTTAAGTTTCAAAATCTTGTTGGAAAAACCACACTGCGAGTTGGTTGTTGGTGGCTTGAGTCGTAGCTGTTAGGTCTAGTTCATCGAAATGGGCTGCACTTGGCAAGACTTTGGTAGATAAATGACTCTTTTGGAAAATTTCATAAGGTACAATTTGCAGGAAGATAACGGAGGTTGAATTAAAGAACATTATGCTTTCTAGTGTGGCTTTATAATACTTATTTGCTTATTTATACTTTTAACTTTTGGTTTGGCACGGCATCAGAAACAGAAATATTTGTTTTTTTTTTACCTAAAGTTCGAATTCTTGAAAAGCACATTGTCGGTTGTTGTTGGGTAAGTCCTAGCTTAACAATCTAAGATCCATACGATAGTATTAGGATCACAGAGGCTTTCTAGCTTGGTAGATCATCAGAAACAAAAATTTGAGGTTGTTTGATCTACATTTCTTGTTAGAAAACCATATTGTCAGTTGAGTATTACGAGTATTTGAGTATTAAGTTATTATACCTTAATTTTAAATATAATGCTAGGAAACAATACCTTCCTTTCAGTTCGACCTAGAATGATACAAGATCTAGTTTGTTGGAAGACAATGTAGGTTAAATTCAAGAACATCAAGGCTTTTTAACTTGGCTTTCGGTTTGGGAAGTCATCAGAAAGAGATCAGGTTATTAACTGGCAACGGAAGGCTTGGGCCCCAGCACAGACAAAGGAGCACCTGGGTACGAATACTGACACGAAGATCCTGGGCCCTAGTACAGGCAACAGAGGGCTAGGCCCAATGGCAGGACAGGGCAACAGGGTTACTTGAGGCCTTTAGAGCACATGGAAACACAGGAAGCGTAAAAATAGAACAAGAAAGGGAAGAGAAAAGGGGCAAAAAAAGGAGAAAGTGGGCGGGAAATGGGAGGAAAGTAAAGAAGAAAGAGAACTGAGAGAAGAGAGAAGGAAAGGAACACAAAGATGGATGGAGAGAAAAGAAGAGGGACAGAAGAGGAAATAGAAAAAGGGGCAAAAATGATTCAATCTTTTATACATACTGGCATTAAAAAAAAAAAGCCCCAATGATGACAATAATTAGTGTCTATTGAGAAGAAGAGAAGAAGACCCAGACAAGGAGCATATTCAGAGGGGAAAAACAGGGTTAAAAATGTAGGACGCAACGATCCAGCCCGGAGGCCGGGCTACTCACATACATTTATAGGAAAGACAGAGGAGGAAATTACAAACACCTGTGACAGGGCAGAGAACATGAAACATAGAAGCCGGGAACATAAAACCCACATATACACAACAGACACATACGAGCGCTACAGCTGGTGCTTAAAAGGGACCTGGAATGAACCCGGGTCAAGGGCCCGTCTATGTCACCCCTCACAGCAAGTGTACAGTTAGTAGTATTGCCGCTACTGTAGGTGGAAAGTAACAAAAATGCCTAAAGTGTTATAGAAACCCGACAACGACGAATGACCTCCTCCTCCTCCTTCTCATTCCAGGAACAAGATTTTGATCTTTGGGCTCCTTGAAGAGACCGCTCTGGCTGCTTTCCTGTCCTATTGCCCCGGGATGGACGTTGCCCTACGAATGTACCCGCTGAAGTAAGTAGACCAGCCGGGAGGGTCGCTCGTATTTTAGTTGACATCTCTTAAAGTGGACCAAAACCCACACCCCAACAGCCCTGAAATCTACAAGATTCCAGGGCCGCTGAATTCCCTCCCCCTGGGGCATCCAGAATCGGGATGCACCGCTGTGTGAAAGCCCCCAGGTCGCCTGGATACTGAACTTCTTTCCCGGAGCCAACTGCACGTGTGCAATCTGCGGACGCATCTCCGCTATCCCTAAAGCAAGGCGCTTGCCCACATCATTTGTGAATGGCCGCCCCCCCCTTTAGAGGATCCTTAGACGAGAGGGCTGATTGGACGAGAGTGCTGCACATGAGTCGTAGGACCAGGGAAGGCTGAGTGAGATCTGGCGACCTGGGGGGTTTCACGCAGCGGTGCATCCCCGATTTGGGTGCCCCTGGAGTAAGGACCAAAACCCAGGATAGTAAAAATCCTTGGTTTTGGTCTACTTTAAAGGGATCCAAACAAAAAAGTGCTTGTTCTGTTGTCTAATAACCAGAGTCTTTGGCTTTGATTTAGTTAGGCCCTTGACCCTGGAATTACCTTCCTTCCCCAGCCCAGCCCGCCTAACCTAGGGGCTGGCAACCCAGGACCGAACAGCTTTACAGCTCCTATACCATTTCAGTATACATCTGGTTCTCCTTTAGGGAAGAAAAAACCCACCTGGTCCATGTCAATATATAGGGACTCCTGGTCCTGGTGCCCAAGGGGGGAGTCTGGGTAATCTGATGGGGAGTTTAGAAAGCCACGTACCACTGCTGCTGACCTGATGTGCGAGGGGTTAATCAGCATTTGGGGGGTTTCCATCATGTTAGGGGTGAACCAGCATGCGGGGACTAACTGGCAGGGGAGTGGTTAAAGTGGACCAAAACCCAGGATTCAAAGTTAAAGTGGACCATAACCCAGGATTTTGACTATCCTGGGTTTCGGTCCTTTCCTCCAGGGCAACCTGATTGGGGGTGTGAAACCCCTAGATCGTGAAACCAACTCACCTCTTCCCCTGCCCTACACTCGCGCATGCGCCGTTGGACCAGGAGCAAGGTAAGTGAACAGGGTGACCTGGGGGGTTTCACACAGTGGGGAATCCTGATTTTGGATACCCCGGGGGGGGGGGGGGAGGGAATCGATCGGCCTGGGAGTCTTATAGATTCTTGAGCCGATCGCCGTGGGTTTTGGTCTACTTTAAATTATACTAAAGCCTGGGATTTTGACCATCCAGGGTTTTGGTCCCCGTCCCCAGGGAATCCCGGCCGTGTCGCTGGCAATCCCATGGTGCATGTGCGGCCTCTCCTTCAATCAGAATTCTTGCCATACACATGCACAGCGGCATCATGGAATAGGTAAGTATATGAGGTAAGTATATATCACACAGCAGGGCATCCCACATCATGTTGTCCACTTTAAAGTGGTCCAAATCCGGTTGATTTCCACTATCCAAGGGTTCTGGTCTGCACCCCTGGGGCATTCTAATTTGGGATGCCCCCCGCGTGAATTCCTGCGGACGCCTGTTATACAGAATCTCCTCCAGTTTTTTTGCCCACACATATAATTGAGCAACAAAGAAAAGCTGAAGCCAATGAGGTCATAGCCGCTTTTTGTGACATCACTCCCTGCATCCGCATTAGAGACCATGATGTAGGAAATGCTGGCGCTGGCTGCATTGTGGGATCACTGGCGAGGGATCAATAAAAACAGATGACCAATGGGGTTTCACAGAGAGGGGCATCCCAAATAGGGAGGTCATGCTGTGTGAACCCTAAATTGCCTGCAAACACTCACCTTACCCCCTAATCCCACTCTGGGTTTGCGGGTGATCTGAGGGGTTTTACACAAGATTTGGGGGGGGGGGCATCCCTATTTTGTTGCCTAACAGGTGAAACCCCACAGGGAGTTAATTAGCCAGCTCTGGGGTCTTTTAGATTCCAGGTCTGTCAATAACGCTGAAAGGTCCACTTTAAAGTGGACCAAAACCCATGGAGATCGACCCGGGAATCTATAAGATTCCAGATCTGCTCACCTTAGATGAAGAGGCGGGAGCAGATCCGAGCGCTCTGATTGGACGAGCGGCCACGCATGTGCTGTAGGACCAGGAAAAGGTAAGTTCGTTTAGGCGACCTGGGGGTGCCCCGGGGCAAAGACCAAAACCCAGGATAGTCAGAATCCCCCAGCACAGACGTGTGAAACCCCAGGGAGTTAATTAGCCGGCCCTGGGGTCGTTTAGATTCCAGGTCTGTCAATAACGCTGATAGGTCCACTTTAAAGTGGATTAAAACCCACAGAGATAGGCCTGGGAATCTATAAGATTCCAGGGCTGCTAGCTACCCTTCCCCTGGGGCATCCAGAATTGGGGTACCCCCCAGGTCGCCCAGAAACTCACCCTCTTTTCCTGTACAGCAGCCGCATCCCCGCTATCCCTTTAGCAGGGCACATGCTGGCGCCAGGCATTTGTGAATGGGGGGCACACTCCCTGTTAGAGGTTAGCGGGGGATGCGGCCATCAGTGCGCTGGGATCTGCTCACCTTAGATGAAGGGGCGGGAGCGGATCCAAGCGCACTGATTGGACGAGCGGCTGCGCATGCGTCGTAGGACCAGGAAGAGGTTAGGGGGGTTTCACACAGCGGGGTATCCCTGATCGGTGTGCCCCCGGTGCCAGCAAGGATAGTCAAAGTCAAAAGCCTGGGTTTTGGTCCACTTTAAAGCGGATACTTGGCTCTTTGGAACCATGTAATCATGGCCATCAGGGGGCGCCCAAAGCATGGCTATGTAAAATAAGAAGACAATTGCTTTCTGCATAGTACAGCGCCACGGCAGCTGATGGCACTAATAATAATGATTATAAATAAATATATATAATAATAATATAATAACAATTATAATTATATTAAAATAATTATAATATTAAACATCCTCCAAAAACATTTGACTGGTTAAAAAACGAATAATAATAATTATAATTATATATAAATATATATAATAATAATTATAATTATATTAAAATAATTATAATATTAAACATCCTCCAAAAACATTTGACTGGTTAAAAAACGAATAATAATAATTATAATTATATATAAATATATACAATAATACTTATAATTATATTAAAATAATTTTAATATTAAACACCCTCTAAAAACATTTGACTGGTTAAAAAACAAAACTAATAATAATAATTATAATTATATATAAATATATATAATAATAATTATAATTATATTAAAATAATTATAATATTAAACATCCTCCAAAAACATTTGACTGGTTAAAAAACTAATAATAATAATTATAATTATATATAAATATATATATAATAATAATTATAATTATATTAAAATAATTTTAATATTAAACACCCTCCAAAAACATTTGACTGGTTAAAAAACAAAACTAATAATAATAATTATAATTATATATAAATATATATAATAATAATTATAATAATATTAAAATAATTATAATATTAAACACCCTCCAAAAACATTTGACTGGTTAAAAAACTAATAATAATAATTATAATTATATATAAATATATATAATAATAATTATATTAAAATAATTATAATATTAAACACACTCCAAAAACATTTGACTGGTTAAAAAACTAATAATAATAATTATATATAAATATATATAATAATAATTATAATTATATTAAAATAATTATAATATTAAACATCCTCCAAAAACATTTGACTGGTTAAAAAAACTAATAATAATTATTATAATTATATATAAATATATATAATAATAATTATAATTATATTAAAATAATTTTAATATTAAACATCCTCCAAAAACATTTGACTGGTTAAAAAACATGTGGCTCTTTTAAGGGGACAGCGATGCTACTAGAAGGTGAGGCTTGGGGCAGATCCATAGGTAGGTACTTTAAAGTGGCCCAAACTCGGGGGGGGGGGGGTTTCCTTTCAGGGTTGTGGTTTACTTCTTTCCTGGAATGCAGCATGGGAGCCTGGGAAAGGTAAGTAAATGCAAGGAGGCGGGGCAACCTGATATGTTATCACCCCAATACCCGGAGTCCTTTCTACTCCAGGCCTGGCACTATAGGTCCACTTTAAGGATGACTCCCCACCCAGGATTTTCACTGAATGATAATAGCAGGAGGCCAACACATGCACCAGAATACAATAGGAGAACCAGGGTGTGTCGCTAACTTACTGATACAATGTAACACTTACTGATACAATGTAACACTTACTGATACAATGTAACACTTACTGATACAGTGCAGCACTTACTGATACAATGTAACACTTACTGATACAATGCAGCACTTACTGATACAATGCAGCACTTACTGATACAATGCAGCACTTACTGATACAATGTAACACTTACTGATACAATGTAACAATTACTGACACAATGCAGCACTTACTGATACAGTGCAGCACTTACTGATACAATGTAACACTTACTGATACAATGCAGCACTTACTGATACAATGTAACACTTACTGATACAATGCAGCAGTTACTGATACAATGTAACACTTACTGATACAATGCAGCACTTACTGGTACAGTGTAAAACTGACTGATACAATGCAGAATTTACTGATACAATGCAGCACTTACTGATACAGTGCAGCACTTACTGATACAGTGCAGCACTTACTGATACAATGTAACACTTACTGATACAATGCAGCACTTACTGGTACAGTGTAAAACTGACTGATACAATGCAGAACTTACTGATACAATGCAGCAGTTACTGATACAATGTAACACTTACTGATACAATGCAGCACTTACTGATACAGTGCAGCACTTACTGATACAATGTAACACTTACTGATACAATGCAGCACTTACTGGTACAGTGTAAAACTGACTGATACAATGCAGAACTTACTGATACAATGCAGCAGTTACTGATACAATGTAACACTTACTGATACAATGCAGCACTTACTGGTACAGTGTAAAACTGACTGATACAATGCAGCACTTACTGATACAATGCAGCACTTACTGATACAATGCAGCACTTACTGATACAATGTAACACTTACTGATACAATGCAGCAGTTACTGGTACAGTGTAAAACTGACAGATACAATGCAGAACTTACTGATACAATGCATCAGTTACTGATACAATGCAGCACTTACTGATACAATGCAGCACTTACTGATACAATGCAACACTTACTGATACAATGCAGCAGTACTGGTACAGTGTAAAACTGACTGATACAATGCATCAGTTACTGATACAATGTAAAACCAATAAAATGAAGCAGCTACTGATACAATGTAACACATTCTGATACAATGCAACAATTACTGATACATTTTAACACTTACTAATACAATGTAAAGCTTATTGATACATTTCAGAAGTTACTGATACAATGTGGACATTACGGATATAATGTAGAAGTTACTGATACAATGGTACACTTACTGCTATCATGTAAAGCTTACCGATACAATGCAGCAGTTACTGATACAAACTAACACTTACTGATACAATTCAACAATTACCGATACATTATAACATTTACTAATACAGTGTAAAGTTTACTGATACATTGCAGCAGTTATGGATACAATGTAGAAGTTACTGATACAATGTTTAAAGAGAAGAAAAGGATCGTCCATTGAAATGTATGGGAGAGCGACAGGTAGCGAGAGGTCATACCTGGCGCTGTTCACTAAGGCTGTGAAAATGATGAATCAGACGCTACATGGCGCTATCCCAGTCGCTAAACAGATTCTGCTTGATAAATGTGTAATTGCTGCCGTGTCCAGCGTTCACCAGTCGCTACCTGTCGCTACCTGTCATTAACCAGGCGCTACCTGACGCTATCCCTTCATGAATAAGGGCCTGAATCACAAGTTTACTATAGGGGGTTCTTCTATTATACTGAGCTGCTGCTGGTCATCACCTACAGACTGAGGCTGACTGAGCTGCACTGTCCCAGGATGTGGTTCTCCTTTAAGGTTGTAACGCTTTGTTTTTCTCCCCCGCAGGGTGACTTGGTGGTTCTGCGCCTTCCCCTATAGTTTGCTGATCTTCGCCTATGATGAAGTGCGCAAACTCATCCTGCGCCGCGACCCCGGAGGTGAGTAGCGCCAGGTTTACATCCTAAAGTGGACCTACAACTAGCCTAACTGTTGCGCTAACTTTAAAGAGGAACTAAACCTGAGACCAGATCAGACCAGTAAAACCTACCTGATCCCAATTAGGGACGCCCCATAAAGAGGGGGACCAGCGATGTGAGAGGTGAGGGGTGGTCCTGGAATCTATAAGACTCAGGAGCCCCAGATTCCCTCTCCCTGAGGCATCCCGATTTGGGAAACCCCCCCAGATCAACCAGTAAAACCTACCTAATCGGAATTAGGGATGCCCCATAAAGAGGGGGACCATCGATGCGAGAGATAAGGGTTGGTCCTGGAATCTATAAGACTCAGGGGCCCCAGATTCCCTCTCAGGGGCCCCAGATTCCCTCTCCTTAAGGCATTCCGAATTAGGAGACCCCCCAGATCGACCAGTAAAACCTACCTGATCCCAATTAGGGATGCCCCATAAAGAGGGGGACCAGCGATGTGAAAGGCGAGGGGTGGTCCTGGAATCTATAAGACTCAGGGGACCCAGATTCCCTCTCAGGGGCCCCAGATTCCCTCTCAGGGGCCCCAGATTCCCTCTCCTTAAGGCATCCCGGATTGGGAGACCCCCCAGATCAACCAGTAAAACCTGCCTGATCCCAATTAGGGATGCTCCATAAAGAGGGGGACCAGCTACGTGAGAGGTCAGGGGTGGTCCTGGAATCTTTAAGACTCAGGGGCCCCAGATTCCCTCTCAGGGGACCCAGATTCCCTCTCAAGGGACCCAGATTCCCTCTCAGGGGACCCAGGTTCCCTCTCAGGGGCCCCAGATTCCCCTCTCCTTGAGGCATCCCGAATTAGGAGACCCCCCAGATCGACCAGTAAAACCTGCCTGATCCCAATTAGGGATGCCCCATAAAGAGGGGGACCAGCAATGTGAGTGGTCCTGGAATCTATAAGACTCAGGGGCCCCAGATTCCCCTCTCCTTGAGGCATCCCGATTTGGGAAACCCACAGATCGACCAGTAAAACCCAACTCATTCCAATGGCACATGTGCGGGCTGCGGCTGGGCTTTGCTATACCTATAGTTAGGCGGTGCCCAGCGCCAGGCACTTGTAAATGGCCGATGTGGCCACGCCTCCTGTTAGGGATTAGCAGGGACCTGGTCGTCCGCACGCTCGGCTGCATTCGGCTCTTTCGGCTAAGAATTGGCTAAAGCCCGAACTGAGCCAGATGCATCCTCCTAACCCCTCACAAATGGAGATGAGGGTGCACCAGTGCATGCACCGTAGGACCAGGGAAAGGTGAGTTTTTATGGGCATCCTGGGGGGTGTCACACAACAGGGAATCCCAAAACGGGACAAAGCTCTAAACGTGGGATAGTCCCGCTTTAATGTGGACCAACACCCAGAATTTTCACTATCCTGGGTTTTGGTCCACTTCGGTGGGGCACCCCCCAGAACGCACGAAAACACTCACCTCACCACGCTCCTACGCGGGCGTTCGTCCAATCAGAGCCGCTGTGGTATGCACGTTCAAGCGGCGTCCAACCACAGCGACTCTGAGCGCTGGAGGCCGCGTCTCGCGCTTCCCTCCTAACAGGGAGCGCGCCCGCGCTGGACATTCACAAACGGCGCCCTGCTAGAGCGAAGCGCGGGACGCGGCCCGTTGGAACGGGAGTAAGGTAAGGTTTCTGGGCTTCCTGGGGGGTTTCACACAGTGGGGCATCCCGATTTCGGTTGCCCCGTGGGGAGGGATCTGATCGGCCCGGGAATCTTATAGCACCGTAGGATCAGGGAAAGGTGCGTTTTTAAGGGCATCCTGGGGGGTTTCACACAGCAGGGAATTACAAAACGGGACAAAGCCCCAAACGCGGGATAGTCCCGCTTTAAAGGAACAGTGCAGATAATAAGGCAGCAAGGAGCTGTTGCTAGAGGAGTCACACTGGGGACAGGCCTCAGGTTAGCTCCTTGCTGCTTTATTATTGCCGGTGACTGTACTGTCCCTTTAAAGCGGGACTATCCTATGTTTGGGGCTTTGTCCCGACGCGTTTCGGCCCATTCAGTACTTACTTTTATTGACCTTTCCCAGCTGATCGCTCACCTTCCCCGCTTTCTTTTCCAGGTTGGGTGGAGAAGGAGACCTACTACTAACCGGACTGAGCGGAACCTCTGGAAGAAGCTGAACTCTCGCATCTTACGTTAGACATATAACCCTCAGGAAGCTTAACTCCGTACAATGGCCATATGTATGTAGACAGCTATCATTTAAAGGGACACACCAGTCTAAATAACTCATGGGAGCAGCCATGATGGGAATACTACAGCTGCCGCCCCTATTTAGAAGAGAAGGGGGAGTGGCTTTGTCTCATACATCTCAATAGAAGACAACGGGACAGCAGCCTCAGATAATCTCATCATGGCGGCTCCCATGAACCACAAAAGTTATTTAGCCCGGTCTGTTTCCTTTAAGGCTATAGGACTTTTCTCAGTAAGAGCACCCCTAGTGGCCGCGGTTTGTATCGTAGGTAGCTACGCACAGAAATGGATGACGATTTTCAAAAACGCCGTCGCCCTCCGACGCTGCAGCAGAGGTGATGGCGGAGGACAGCGTAGGGGTCGGCATTGCATGATCAATAAAACAGTTGATTACCCCGTTTTCCGGCGTCAGTGACTTCGTGCGGCCTACGGCGGGGGCTACGGGCTTCTAGGGTTAACCGAGTAGAAAACAAGGCACCTGTTGTCCAGTGCCGGTCTCCATTCTCAATCGCCTTCAGCGGGATGGGATTATGCCCCGCCCCCCCCTGCATGCCCACTCCATTCATTGCAATAGAAGGGAGACATGCCGAGGGGGGAGGTGCTACAGTCAATGTTTAACACGCCCACTCCATTGCACTGAATAGAGCGGAGCGCGCTGAGGTGTATTTCCATCTTGGACGAGGCAGAGACATGAAACTGACAGGGTTTTTGATCTTGTTAATCTGTACGTTTTACTACATTGGAGCTGCTGGGGACAAAAGGTGAGTGTGGCCTTTTTGGGTTTTATTGGCTGGACAAGGCTCTTACTATTCCTTGGCTCTTCTATTACTTTTCCTAATCCCCAAGAATGGCAAGACTCATTGTAGGGTTCTTCCTAAAATTCTCTGTGATCCAACCCGGTTACAGCTCTATCTCCATTTTGTCACATGTTAGGCGACATGGGCCATGTGTGTCTCACCATAGGCTTCACTACAGAGGACCCTCCCTCTGTAAGTCATTAGTCAGGCAGGCTGATTCATCACTAACGCCAGGTAGCGACAGATGAGCGTCTGTAGCAGCATTTTCAGAGCGCCCGCTAGTAGTCGCTGTGCTCGGCCGTGGGTCGCTACTTCATAGTGACTCAGTCGCTGTTCAGTAATGTTGAATACATTGTGAGGAGTCGCTATTTGACCAGTACAGCGCTGTATGGGAGCGCATGTTAGCGACTGCTCATAGCGACCGACTCACACCATATTCAGCAAACAAACAGCCTCACAAATCTCTGGCGCTGAAAAATGCTTCTCTGAAGCCCAGAGCGCCGGAGGCTGTGTGATTAAAGTCTGTTTTTCAGCATCTATCCACTAGTAACAAAGCGAAAACATATGGAATTACATTGTAATAACATTGTAACATGAACACTTTAATGGCAGACCTGTAATGTCATTTCTGAAGGAATATATAAAAAATGAAAAAATTGTGAAAAAACTGCTTATTCAATGTCAGGAGAGGTCACAGAATTATTTGTGATTTTTGGAAAAAAAATAAACAAAAACCCAGTTTAAAGAGAAGGAAAGGATCGTCCATTGAAATGTATGGGAGAGCGACAGGTAGCGAGAGGTCATACCTGGCGCTGTGCAAGGCTGAACGCCGGCGCTGTTCGCTGAGGCTGGGATAATGATGAATCAGACGCTACATGGCGCTATCCCAGTCGCTAAACAGATTCTGCTTGATAAATGTGTAATTGCGTGCTGTGTCCAGCGTTCACCAGTCGCTACCTGTCGCTACCTCTCATTAGCCAGCCACTACCTGACGCTATCCATTCTTAAATAAGGGTCTTAGTCTATTAGAATGGGAAAGATTAAAGGAGAATGTAGCTGTTTTTGGTTTTCTTGGCTGAACAGGGACTATTTGCTCTTCTGTTACATCTACATATCCCCAAGAATGGCAAGACCGACTCACTGTACAGTCCTTCCTTAAATACTAACCCAGTTTACCCCTATATCGCTGTTTTGTCACATGTTAGGCCACATGGGACATGTGTGAGGATTGGTGATAAGCGAGCCCGGGCTGTAAAGTTCAGACTCATACTGAAGTTTGGGGACTCGGGCCACCAAATCCCTAGCACAGACCTTAGCAAAAAGTTTGAGCTTAAGTTCGGCCAACCCAAAAATCATACTTTATCTACATTGTAGAATCAGCGAGAATTGTATACCACATTATACAGTCGGGGGAAATGTATACCACATTATACAGTCAAGGAGAATTGTATACCACATTTGATCTACATTGTACAGTCAGGGGGAATTGTATACCACATTATACAGTCAAGGAGAATTGTATACCACATTATACAGTCAAGGAGAATTGTATACCACATTATACAGTCAAGGAGAATTGTATACCACATTTGATCTACATTGTACAGTCAGGGGGAATTGTATACCACATTATACAGTCAAGGAGAATTGTATACCACATTATACAGTCAAGGAGAATTGTATACCACATTATACAGTCAAGGAGAATTGTATACCACATTTGATCTACACTGTACAGTCAGGGGGAATTGTATACCACATTATACAGTCAAGGAGAATTGTATACCACATTTGATCTACATTGTACAGTCAGGGGGAATTGTATACCACATTATACAGTCAAGGAGAATTGTATACCACATTATACAGTCGGGGGAATTGTATACCACATTTGATCTACACTGTACAGTCAGGGGGAATTGTATACCACATTATACAGTCAAGGAGAATTGTATACCACATTATACAGTCGGGGGAATTGTATACCACATTATACAGTCGGGGGAAATGTATACCACATTATACAGTCAAGGAGAATTGTATACCACATTTGATCTACATTGTACAGTCAGGGGGAATTGTATACCACATTATACAGTCAAGGAGAATTGTATACCACATTATACAGTCAAGGAGAATTGTATACCACATTATACAGTCAAGGAGAATTGTATACCACATTTGATCTACATTGTACAGTCAGGGGGAATTGTATACCACATTATACAGTCAAGGAGAATTGTATACCTCATTATACAGTCAAGGAGAATTGTATACCACATTATACAGTCAAGGAGAATTGTATACCACATTTGATCTACACTGTACAGTCAGGGGGAATTGTATACCACATTATACAGTCAAGGAGAATTGTATACCACATTTGATCTACATTGTACAGTCAGGGGGAATTGTATACCACATTATACAGTCAAGGAGAATTGTATACCACATTATACAGTCGGGGGAATTGTATACCACATTTGATCTACACTGTACAGTCAGGGGGAATTGTATACCACATTATACAGTCAAGGAGAATTGTATACCACATTATACAGTCGGGGGAATTGTATACCACATTATACAGTCAAGGAGAATTGTATACCACATTTGATCTACACTGTACAGCCAGTGGGAATTGTATACCACATTATACAGTCAAGGAGAATTGTATACCACATTATACAGTCGGGGGAATTGTATACCACATTTGATCTACACTGTACAGTCAGGGGGAATTGTATACCACATTATACAGTCAAGGAGAATTGTATACCACATTTGATCTACACTGTACAGTCAGGGGGAATTGTATACCACATTATACAGTCAAGGAGAATTGTATACCACATTATACAGTCGGGGGAATTGTATACCACATTTGATCTACACTGTACAGTCAGGGGGAATTGTATACCACATTGGATCTACATTGCACAGCCAGTGTGAATTGTATACCACAGTTGATCTACGGCCTACAGCCAGTGGGAATTGTATACCACATTATACAGTCAAGGAGAATTGTATACCACATTATACAGTCAGGGGGAATTCAGGGGCGGACTGGCCACAGGGAGACCCGGGACAATGCCCGGTGGGCCGCACTGCTTTGGGGCCACTTGGGCTGCTGCTTTTACACCCACATTCAATCCCTGCCCCTTAGTCTACCTCTAAGCCCCCTGCACCCAGCCCCACTGTACCCACAACCCCAGCCCCCAATGCTATAGCCCAGCATCATGGTCGGGGGGCCTCAGCAAGGATGCCTTGGATTGGCCAGGGGCTGGTAAAATCCAGGGCTGATTTTTGGCCCCAGTCCGCCACTGGGGGAATTGTATAACACATTTGATCTACATTGTACAGTCAGTGGGAATTGTATACAACATTTGATCTACATTGTACAGTCAGTGGGAATTGTATACCACATTTGATCTACATTGTACAGTCAGGGAGAATTGTATACCATATTATACAGTCAAAGGGATTTGTATACCACATTTGATCTACATTGCACAGCCAGTGGGAATTGTATACCACAGTTGATCTACGCCCTACAGCCAGTGGGAATTGTATAACGCATTTGATCTTCATTCTACAGTTAGTGGGAATTGTATATCACATCTGATCTACATCCTACAGTTAGTGGGAATTGTATACCACATTTGATCTACATTGTACAGTTAGTGGGAATTGTATACCACATTTGATCTACATTGCACAGCCAGTGGGAATTGTATACCACAGTTGATCTACACCCTACAGCCAGTGGGAATTGTATATCACATCTGATCTACATCCTACAGTTAGTGGGAATTGTATACCACATTTGATCTACATTGCACAGCTAGTGGGAATTGTATAAACCATTTGATCTACATTCTACAGTTAGTGGGTATTTTATACCACATCTGATCTACATCCTACAGTTAGTGGGAATTGTATACCACATTTGATCTACATTGCACAGCTAGTGGGAATTGTATAAACCATTTGATCTACATTCTACAGTTAGTGGAAATTGTATACCACATCTCATCTACATTCTACAATTAGTGGGAATTGTATACCACAGTTGATCTACATCCTACAGCCAGTGGGTATTGTATAACCCATCTGATCTACATCCTATAGTTAGTGGGAATTGTATATCACATCTGATCTACATCCTACAGTTAGTGGGAATTGTATACCACAGTTGATCTACATCCTACAGTTAGTGGGTATTGTATACCACATCTGATCTACGTTCTACATCTCGTATTGTATAACACATTTGATCTTTCTTCCATTTATTTGTAATTCCTGGGACATGCTGCCATTACACTGTGTCCAACAAATGAAAGCAGCTAAATGGAAAAGGAACGCCATGTGGTGCTGCTGCTGTTGGTGATGAAGCTGGTGCTGCAGGGAAAGGACGTGTCTCATCTGTGCCTGCTACACCATTCTCTGGTTCCATGGTATTGTCTTCCACCCGCTCCACTTCTGCTGAAAGTGCAGAGTCCTCCACCTCACCCTCCTTAAAGTGGACCATAGACTCATAGACTCCAGGGCAGACATGCTCGCCCCCCCGGGCCATCCAGATTCAGGATCCCCCGCTGTGTAAAACCCCCGAGGTCACCCAGAATCTCACCTTCTTTCCTGGTCCAATGACGCATGCGCGAACATCGGCCGCATCCCCGCTATCCCTTTAGCAGGGCGTGTGCCCACTCCAGGCATTTGTGAATGGCCAGCACGGGCACACTCCCTGTTAAAGGTTGGCTGGGGATGTGGCTGCTGGCGCGCTCGGATCCGCATGCTTTGGACGAGCTCTTGGACGGAGGGTGGGAGCAGATCCGAGTGTGCCGATTGGACGAGAGCATGTGCCGTAGGACCGGGGAAGGGTGAGTGAGATCAGGAGATCTGGGGATTTACACAACGGGTCATTCCCAATCAGGGTGCCCCGGGGGCAAGGACCAAGACCAAAAATGTTGTCTATCCAGGGTTTTGGTCCACTTTAAAATCAACAAGGCTGTCCCAGCTGTGGACCGCCATCCAGGAGCCATTTGCACTGGAAGCCTGGCAAGGTGGTATGCGACAATTGGTGTAACTTTGTAGCAGCCTTGGGCCTAGCCAGGTTGACGCATATCCCTTGCCTGGCACATGTGCTCAACTGGGAGGCCGATTCATTAATAACGCCAGGTAGCGACAGTTGAGCGACTGTAGCAGTATTTTCACAGCACCCGCTAGTAGTCGCTGTGCTTGGCCAGTTCGGTTGTTGAAAGCGACTCAGTCGGTGTGCAGTAATGTTGAATATGGGGTGACGAGTCGCTATTTGACAGGTTCCGCGCTGTATGGGAGCGCATGATAGCGACTGGTCAGAGCGACCGGCTCCCACCACATTCATCAAAAAATCACGCTCAAAAAATTCTCGCGCTGTGAAATGCATGTTTAAACCCCAGAGCGCTGGCGGCTTTGGAAACCAAAAAAAAAAAATGTTGAAAGAATTTAGTAATATGAATACAATAATATCAGACCTGTAATATCAATTCTGCACAAATTATTATTTTTTTTTTTTAACCTTAAAAAAATTAACTAACGTGGCAGAAGTGGTCACAGAATTTTTCACATAAAAAAAAAAAAAACATTAATAACAATTAATTATGAATATTTAAAGATTGTTCCATTGAAATGCATTGGAGAGCGCCAGGTAGCGAGAGGTCATACCTGAGGCTGGAATAATGATGAATGAGTGGCTATATGGCGCTATCTCAGTCGCTAAGCAGGATCGGCTTGATAAATGTGTGATTGTGGTGGGGGGCCGGCGTTCTCGTGGCGGGGCCCGTCATTACCGGTCGCTCACCAGGCGCTACCTGTCGCTATTCCTTCATAAATAAGGGCCTTGGTGATGCAGAGCTTCCAGGCCCATTATCCAGAGCTGCTGTATAAAGTGTGTGGGGTGTGTGGGGTGTGTGGGGTGTGCACCCACTTTCCGCATTCCCACCCTGCTGCTGTCTGTCTCTCTTCCCACCCACCGTCTCATATGTGACTTGCCAACCAGGTGGAATTCCACTTATATATATATATATACTAGTATATAGTATATACAGGGAGGCCGATTCATTAATAGCGGCAGGTAGCGACAGTTGAGCGACTGTAGCGGCATTTTCAGAGCGCCCGCTAGTAGTCGCTGTGCTTGGCCGTTGTTCGGTAGTTGACAACGACTCAGTCGGTTTGCCGTAATGTTGAATATTGGGTGAGGAGTCGCTATTTGACAGGTTCCGCGCTGTATGGGAGCGCATGATAGCGACTGGCCCTAGCGACCGGCTCCCACCATATTCATTAAAAAATCACGCTCAAAAAATTCTCGCGCTGTGAAATGCATGTTTAAACCCCAGAGCGCTGGCGGCGATGGGTTAAAAGTAGTTTTTTAACCCCCAAACAACCATATTTTTGGAAACCAAAAAAAACAAGTTTTTTAAATAATTTAGTAATATGAATACATTAATATCAGACCTGTAATATCAAGTCTGTACAATTTTTTTTTTTTACATTTTTTTCCCCTTAACCTCCCTGGCGTTGTGAAAAAGACAAATGCAATGGTAACGAAAGCGTTACCATTGCATTTGTCTCTGACACACGGCTCCGCCCCCATGAGCCTCTGCGGCTCACAGAGACGGAACCCGGAAGCGGAGATGGACGCCGCAGCCGCGGCTCTCACCTGCGATCGCTGGATCGCAGGGAGAAGGTAAGGAGGCTGCGCCGCCCGCTCTTGCTCCCAAATCGATCCCGAGCGTGACTCGGGGTTACCGCCACTTACAGCGCAAATTAACCCAGAGTAACGCTCGGGATCGCCGCCAAGGGGGTTAAAAAAATTATCTAACATGGCAGAAGTGGTCACAGAATTTTTCACATTAAAAAAAAAAAAATTAATAACAATTAATTATTAATATTTAAAGATTGTTCCATTGAAATGCATTGGAGAGCGCCAGGTAGCGAGAGGTCATACCTGTCGCTGTTCAAGGTCGGACGCTGGCGCTGTGGGCTGAGGCTGGAATAATGATGAATGAGTGGCTATATGGCGCTATCTCAGTCGCTAAGCAGGATCGGCTTGATAAATGTGTGATTGTGGTGGGGAGCCGGCGTTCTCGGGGCGGGGCCCGTCATTACCGGCCGCTCACCAGTCGCTACCTGTCGCTATTCCTTCATAAATAAGGGCCTATATATACTGTATATGCTGGAAAGAGTGTGTGAGCAGCAGCAGGCAATAGTGGAGTTCCAGCTCCAAAATGCCAGGGTGAATTGAAGTGCAGACATGTGCCGTGGTGCAGTTGCACAGCTTGTGTTGGAGGATGAGGACGTGGCCAGCGGACCATCACAGGGGTGATGACCAAGTCCTAGACCCAACGTGGACTGAAGGCAATCAGAGGAAGTGGTGGCGGCCATGCAGCCCCAGGCAGCCAACACAAGAGGGGGAAGGGTGCCAACCATCAGAGGTCAGCCCATTGCTACTACTGCTCACAATGCCCAGACACCGAGCACTTCCCGAGTGGCATCTTTTCAAGTAGTGCACTAACGACAGCACACGGGTCATTTGCATGCTGTACCACCCCGTATCTGCAAAGCAAAGAAAAAATAAAAATAAAATAATTATTAGTATTATTCAAAATTTTAAAATATGAAATTTAAAAAAAAACAGGAAGGCCCATTTTCCCAGGTGTCTGGCCACATGGGGCTTGCAGTGTGGGTTGCTGAACCAACAGCAACCCACATATAAGAGAGACTCTTATTCAGGGTGAGGGTCCGGATTAATGTGAGCAATCTGTATGTACAGGGGGGAAACATATAAGAGAGACTCTTATTCAGGGTGAGGGTCCGGATTAATGTGAGCAATCTGTATGTACAGGGGGGAACCATATAAGATAGGCTCTTATTCAGGGTGAGGGTCCGGATTAATGTGAACAATCTGTATGTACAGGGGGGAGAACATATAAGATAGGTTCTTATTCAGGGTGAAGGTTTGGATTAATGTGGGCAATCTGTATGTACAGGGGGGAGAACATATAAGATATGTTCTTATTCAGGGTGAGGGTCCGGATTAATGTGAACAATCTGTATGTACAGGGGGGAAACATATAAGATAGGCTCTTATTCAGGGTGAAAGTCTGGATTAATGTGGGCAATCTGTATGTACAGGGGGGGGGGGACATATAAGATAGGCTCTTACTCAGGGTGAGGGTCCGGATTAATGTGAACATTCTGTATGTACAGGGGGGAGAACATATAAGATAGGTTCTTATTCAGGGTGAAGGTCCGGATTAATGTGGGCAATCTGTATGTACAGGGTGGGGGAAGCATATAAGATAGGCTCTTATTCAGGGTGAAGGTCAGGATTAATGTGAGCAATCTGTATGTACATGGTGGGGGAAACATATAAGATAGGCTCTTATTCAGGGTGAAGGTCCGGATTAATGTGGGCAATAGGACCGCTTTAAGGCAACCAGGCGCAAAATCAGCCGCATCCCCAGCAGTGGGCGTGTCCTCCTGCCTCCATCCATCTGATTGGCTGGGGCGGCAATACACGCACAGCCCAAAGATGCTGGGTATGTGGCGACTCTCACTCCCCATTGTTTATAGCGCCGAGGAAGCTGCCAGAAGAGGTGAGTTTTGGGGATTTGGGATGCCGCAAGGGAAGGCCAGCAGCCGGCCCTGCAATCTTTAAGATTCCAGAGCCGGTTGCATTGGCTTTTGTTCCGCTTTAAAGAGGGCCTCCAATCAATATAGACTGAGGTTCAAAGAAATCATGGAGCCAGCCAGCTTTACAAACCAATTAAAAGTCCAACTTTTATTTCCTTCGCATTAAAAAGCCATCACAGTAGTCAACGGAAAAAAAGGCATTCTCAGGAGCGAGTCCCCTCGTCAACGCGTTTCGGGGCGCACGCCCTTAGTCATGACATCAGTAAAGGGCGTGTGGCCCGAAACGCGTTGACGAGGAGACTGAGAGCTGCTGCCGACATTTATGAACCTGTACTGAATGTCTTGGGCTAAAGCTGGCAATCATATTCACATAGACTGATGTTCCCCTATAAGCACCTTCTCCTTACTATGTTGTAGCCTGGGGCCCTGCACCCAAATATTAACTTGATCAAGTTCGCTGGATGCGCTGGCCACTGGGAGAACCTGATTGGCTATTCACGGTCATGTGGGAGACAGAGAACACAGAAGTGCTGAGCATCGGGATGTGGTGAGGTTAGGAATGACGTCCAATGCTATTAATGCAATTGGACCACCATTTGTATTCAAAGTTCTCTTTAAAGAGGACCAAAACCCAAGCGCCAATACCTATAGATAGCTTGCTCTGGATGGATCAGGGACATAGACCCAAGACGCTCAGCCCGTTAATGAAGCATTCCCTCGCTGTGTGGGGACTCAGTGAGGTATTCAGCCTCATTAATGTCCCCTCATACCCCCCTGGCTCATTTATGGGATAACCCCAACTTCCCCCAGGAGAACAGGACAGATTAGCCTTTAAGTGGTGGCAGGAGCGGGGCATCTACAAGATTGCAGATCTGCTCACGGTGAGGGGGTTCGGGTCTTTCCAGGACCTGCAGGAGAAGTATGGTGTCCCCGGCAGGGAATACTTTTGCTACATTCCGCTAGGACACTGGATTCTGCCTCTGACAAAGCTGCACCCCCCCTTCCGGGTGAGGACCCCCTTTGAGGAATTATGCACTAGTAACCCATTCCAGAGAGGGACAATCTACTTACTATACTCAGCATTAAATGTAGCCGGACCAGAGACTCATGGGTACGTTGGTAGCTGGGAGAAAGACCTGGGCCCATGTCAGAGCGAGAGGGGATGGTCGGAGATATGGTCCAACTTCTCCAAATGCTCAATCAATGTCCTGACGACTGAAACGGCCTATAAAGTAATGCTCCCCTGGTGCCTGGTGCCGGGTCGCCTAAGCAGGATGTTCTCGGGACAATCTAAGACGTGTTTTAGGGGCTGCAGTGCGGAAGCGGACTTCCTCCATACGTGGTGGACTTGTCCCATGTTAGCCCGCTTCTGGAGGGGTTGGTTGGAGATATGGTCCAACTCCTCCAAATGCTCAATGTCCTGACGACTGAAACGGCCTATAAAGTAATGCTCCGCTGGTACCTGGTGCTGGGTCGCCTGAGCAGGATGTTCTCGGGACAATCTAAGATGCGCTTTATGGGCTGCAGTGCGGAAGCAGACTTCCTCCATACGTGGTGGACTTGTCCCATGTTAGCCCGCTTCTGGAGGGGTTGGTTGGAGATACGGTCCAACTCCTCCAAATGCTCAATCAATGTCCTGACGACTGAAGCGGCCTATAAAGTAAGGCTCCGCTGTTACCTGGTGCCGAGTCGCCTGAGCAGGATGTTCTCGGGACAATCTAAAACGTGCTTTAGGGGCTGCAGTGCGGAGGGAGACTTCCTGCATACATGGTGGACTTGTCCCATGTTAGCCCGCTTCTGGAGGGGTTGGTCGGAGATATGGTCCAACTCCTCCAAATGCTCAATCAATGTCCTGACAACTAAAACGGCCTATAAGGTAATGCTCCGCTGGTACCTGGTGCTGAGTCTCCTGAGCAGGATGTTCCCGGGACAATCTAAGACGTGTTTTAGGGGCTGAAGTGCGGAAGGGGACTTCCTCCATACGTGGTGGACTTGTCCCATGTTGGCCTGCTTCTGGAACCAGGTATATAGGCTGGCTAATAGAATTTTCCAAACCAATATGAAAAAAGACCCCTGGGTTGCCCTCCTGCACTGCAAGCCCCAGGAGCTCACCAGCAAACAGCACAGACTATTTGTCTACCTCCTCCTGGCAGCTAAACAGGCCATAGCTAAAGCCTGGAAAAAACAAATGACCCCAATCTCAGAGGTGTCGGGCAGAATGAACGGGTTCCTCATCAACAAAAGATTATCTAGTATTCTGACCGACGCTCATGATAAATTTCTCTCAATATGGGAGCCCTGGATAAGTTTTCCTTGGCCTGGTGAAATCCCCATGGAGGCTGTAGCGACCATGCAATTTGCCTGGTGGAGTGCGGGAGCCCCTTGATCCTTCTCCACCCCCCCCCCCGGACCTCTCCTCCCCCCTCAACCTTCTTCCCCCCCCCCCCCAGTTCTTTGTTCCTGCTCCCTTTAGACCACGATACTAAAAGGTTTTCATTAACCCTTTCCGGTCAGTGCGCTTGACCAAGTCTGCAAATCCTGCGGGCTCACTTGCGGCTGTGCAGACCGTGGGGGCCGGTATCCCGCGACCTGCACGGCCCCAGAATGGACATAATCATGTCTCAGGTCAAGTAGGTCATGCGAAGATGTTGAACGTCCTTTACTTTGTCATTTACTTCCTCGCTCTTTATGCATTGTGGATTGTTAAAGTGGACCAACACCCAGGGGTGATCGGCTTGGGAATCTATAAGATTCCCGGGCCGATGACCTACCTCACCGCAGGGCATCCGAGATCAGGATGTCCCGCGGGTTAGAAACCCCCCCCCCCAAAGCCCCAAAAAACCTTACCTTATCGGCGACGGATCAGCCTCCGCCGCCTCCCGCACGCCCCTCTAGCAGTGCGCGCGCCCGCGCCGGCCGTTTGTGAATGGCCAGTGCGGGCGCGCGCCCTGTAAGAGGGACGCACGGGAGGCGGCGGCGGCTTATCCGCCGCTTGTCCGTCGCCGAAAAGGTACGTTTTGGGGGCTTTTGGGGGGGTTTCACACAGCGGGGCATCCTGATCTCGGATGCCCCGCTGAAGTGGACCAACACCCAGGATAGTGAAAATCCTGGGTGTTGGTCCACCTTAAAACATCAGTATGATCTGTGTGTAACCTTATGCAATGTAGAATGTTAGTTTTTCCTTTTACCTCCCCTGCGTGGGATGGCATTATAAGGCATAAGCTTCAAATATCTGTACTGTTCAAAACTTAAAGCTTTAATAAAAATATTGAAACAAATAAAGAGGACCAAAACCCAAACCCCGTCGGCCCTAAAATCTATAAGATTCCGGGGTCGCTGGATTCCCTCCCCCTGGGGCACCCAGAATCAGGATGCCCCACTGTGTGAAACCCCCCCAGGTCACCCCATACCCGGTCCAATGGCGCATCCTCACTATCCCTCTAGCCTGCATTTGTGAATTGCATGCTCCCAGTTAGAGGGAAGCGGGGGATGCGGCCGTCAGCACCCTTGGAGCCGCTGGCCTTAGACGACGTGACGTCAGCGGCTCCGAGCGCGCTGATTGGAAGAGGGGCTGTGCATGTACCGTAGGACCGGGATACGATAAGTTGGCTGCGGCGATCTGGCGGGTTTCACACAGCAGGGCGTCCCCGATCGGGGTGCCCCAGGGGAAAGAACCAAAACCCAGGATAGTCAAAATCCTGGGTCCTTCAAGACAAAAGAATTTTCCTTCCATCACCAATGATAAGGACCTTTATCCAACTCTTTAAAGTGGATTTTGACTATCCCAGGTTTTGATATTTGATATTTATATACAAGGAATATGGGTGACACTAAATATAGGTGTCCTGCTCTGGTGGATCCCAACTGGGTGCCCCAAACCCCAAAGCGGGATATATCCAGAGACTGACAATGGCACTCTATTGAATGGAGTTCATAGCAATTGTTTAATGTGTCATTTTGATTATGTAATAAATTTGCTATGAACTACATTCATTGTCAGTCTCTGGATATATCCCGCTTTGGGGTTTGGGGCACCCCTGGTGATTGTATTATCCCAGGTTTTGATTTTGACCCCGGGACACTCCAAATTGGGACGCCCCACTGTGTGAAACCTCCAGGTCACCCAGTGAAACTCACCTTTTCCCAGTCCTACACCGCATGCGCGGGCTCTCGTCCAATCAGCGCGCTCGGCGACATTGGTTAAGACACAGCTAAGGGCCGACACTAGATTGAAGTCTGCGGCGGCGTCTCCGCTTCCCTCTAACGGAGTGCGCGCCCGCGCCGGCCATTCCCAAATTTCTGGCGCGGGATCGTTCCCAGCTAAAGGTATAGCTGAGAGCAACCGCAGCTCACACGCATGTGCCGCTGGATCAGGGAGGTGATAAGCTTTACAGGGGACTCAGGCATCTCAAATCTGGTTGGTCCAGGGGGAGGGAATAAGGTGGGCCATCTTTGGTCCTCATTAAAGCGGACCAACACCCATTTACCTGCACAACATCTGGTTGCAATAAGAAAGGCTCGAGGGGCATCCAGAATGCTGGGGCCCCCGCACATCACCCCCCAGAATGCCTGACATTCCCTCTATCCTAGGTCGGGAGTGGAGCCTCGCTGTTGGCCACCAGCGCTAACAAGGGCAGGACTGAAGCGAGAATGTGACCCCGACTCACGTGACCACCGGCAGCCAATAGCAGGGCTTCATTCCCCGCCAAGGATGGAGGGACAGGTAAGAATTGCAGGCTTTCTGGGGAACGATGTGTGGGGGGCCCCCGAGCCTGTCTTATTGCAGCTAGATGCAGACCAACACCTGTGAGCAGGCAAACAGTTGTTGGTCAGCTTTAAGGCCAAATTTGAAGTGGAAAGGTCTCTCCACTATTTCTTCTGATTCACTAAAGGTAGGAAAACAAAACTCAATGCTTGGAAAATTGGATCGCATACGAAAATGTGGATCAACACCCAGGCTGATCGGTCAGGGAATCTATAAGATTCCCGGGCCGATCAGATCCCTCCCCTTGGGCATCCGAAATCGGGATGTCCCGTTGTGTGAACCCCCCCCAGGACGCCCCATTCACCTTACCTTACTCCCATTCCAACGGCGCATGCGCGAGCTGCAGCCGCATCTCGCGCTTCTCTCTAGCAGGGCGCCGTTTGTGAATGGCCGGCGCGGGCACGCTCCCTGTCAGAGGGAAGCGCGAGATGCGGCCGCCAGCGTGCTCGGAGCCGATGTGGTTGTCTGTCCCTTGTACGTGTATACCACAGCGGCTCTGAGCGCACTGATTGGACGAGGCCCGCACATGCGCCGTAGGAGCGGGGTGAGGTGAGTTTTTTTCTGCCATTCTGGGGGGTTTCACGCAGCGATCGGGGTGCCCCGCAGAAGTGGATCAAAACCCAGGATAGTGAAAATCCTGGGTGTTGGTCCACTTTAATAGTGATTCAGAATGGCTGTTGAATTAAATTTGTGCACTTGACTATGCTCGAAATTGCAGTCGGAAAATGTACAAGCTGAAGCGAAAGTGACTTTACAAGTGATAAACTCTGTGAAAAATTATTTGAATTTTCCAATAAACATTCATGTGTTATTTAGTTAGTTACTTAGTTAGTTATTTTGAGGCTGATTCATTACTAGAGCTAGGCATCGGCAGATGAGCGTCTGTATAGCGGCGCTTAAAGCGACCGGTATTAGATGCTGTAAGCGGGTATCAGGCGATGTAACAGAGCGTCTCAGTCACTGTAGTAAATTGTCTTGATGAATGTGATGTGTGTTGGGCGCTCTAACACCAGTACAGCGCTGCAGGGAGTGAGAGCAGGGTCGTATTTAGGGTTCATGCTGCCCTAGGCACTATTTGTGCATCTGCCCCCCCCCCCACCCAGTGGGAGTGTGGAGTGAGTGTAACACCCATTAGAGGAGTAAATGCGAGATGCAACGAGAGAGTAAGTCAGCTAAGGTGGTGGAAACAAGGTCTGCAGGGATTAGCAGTGATTGAATGGAGTTAGTTCATCAGAGGTGATCTCCCATCAAAGGTGGGAGATCTGGAAAGTGAGCAAATAAGTTGTACTTGCGCACTCTACATGGCATATCCCTGAATCACCTGACATGCCTATGAAATATATTGCTGCAATAATCCCCTAGGGCAAGAGGTTGACAACATTCACACCATCCCCAGCACCCCAACATGCCTCATGGCTGTACTTCACAACATGTGTAAAGCAGCAGACCAAGATATTCAAAAAGGGATGCCCCCAGCCATACATTCAGAGACCACACTGTCCACTGATTACCACCAGTGGGGACACCTAGCCCTTTTGCTGGGGCTTTCATCAGACCTTTTGGTGGAGATAAGTCCGCCGTTCCATCTATCTCTCTCATAGCCCAAGTATAGGTATTAAAGCCCAACTCCAATAATTTGACAGATTTTAATAAATGCCTGAATTATCATTCTTTTCATTGGAGATGAGAGGCCAAAGCAGATGGACTACTAAAGGGGAATCGTCCTATCTACAGAGCCATTGTTCTGAGCTGTTAATAGTGGAAAACAATAGCAGTGCCCTTCAATACCATGTGTGAGGAGTTCAACTAAAATTCCTTCTAGAGTCAAGTTAAAGTGGAGCACTCCCTTGAGTCTATAAGATTTTTTTTTTTGGGGGGGGGGTTGGTCTACCTTGTTATGTAGCATCCCAAATGGGAATGTCCCAGTGTGTGAAACCCTCTGGATTGCCCGATCTACTCACCTCTTCCAACAGCACACACAGCATCTCTGTGCCACAGCTGCATCCCCAGCATACCTTTAGCTAGGTGTGCATATATGCCAGGCCTTTCTGAATGGCCAGCACGATCAGACCCACAGCTAGTGGTAGTGGCGGGGATCCGGCTGCGGGGCTCACTTTATTCAGATTTACTTGCTGCACTGACATCAGTACAGCAAAGTAAATCTGTATGGAATGAGCAATGCTGATTGGCTGAGAACCCTGCGCATGCACCATGGAGATGGTGAGAGGGTGAGTTTACAGGTAATTCAGGGGGACATGCACAATGGGGCATCCAAATCAGGAAAGGAGAGACCCCCAATAAAGTCACTTTATTGGGTTTTAAGAAGAGCAAAATCCTAATTTAGACTTTTGGCCCAGACAGAGAATTTTCAGGGGCATCCCAAAACCAAATAATAGTTTTTTTCATTGGAAACCCCTTATGACTGATCGCCATACTTTGGGATGTCATTTCTGGGATCCCAGAATGGTATGGCAGTCAGCTGCTTTAAAGTGAGTAAAGTCTCGCAAAACTGGCTGCATAGAACATCCCAAATCAATGATGCCCCGCTGTGAAGTACCCTCTGCTAAGTACGGGCACTGCATCAGCAGTATTAGGCTTGGCATCATGTTTGTAGGGTGACACTGTACAGAGGGGCATCCCAATTCTATGCTGACTTTACTTCCTCTTTAACTGGTGGCAAGATAAAAAGTCTATTGAAAGTGTGGAGGCGGCATTGACACACACTCTGACTGGACAAATGGCAGGGCACGGCAGCATCTAGCAATGTGAGATAATCTGGGACACAGAAAAAGGCTTCCTAAAGGGTTACTCTGCCTGCTGAGAAATGTGCAGCTCTGCCTGCAGCAATACTCAGCAGTCACACAAGGCAGAATCAGACTCCATTACTAAACTCACATGCAGCATGCCGATGCTGGATTCATTCTGTGAGCTTCCATTTCTCCTTCATTTTGGGACCAAGCTGTAGCTTTATGGGAGGGCGGGCTCCATAATGTGCCGATTCCTGAAGGCAACTCATACAATCAGTAGCAGCTTGTGTCCACAGGGGGCAGCAGCGTGCAGTATTGTGTGGAGTGAAGAACAGCTCCACTTCTCCCGTCTCTCTTCTCCCGTCCTCCCTGCATCCCCTACCAAGAAAGGGGCATCGCTGATTGCAAGTGACTTTTTTTTTATTAAATTGTTGCTGGTCGCCGCCCCGTACCTGCCCCTGTCTGTAGCTCCGCCCGAGGCACGTGCCTACCTGTGCCTAGTGGTAAATACGGCCCTGAGTGAGAGGTAGGGCCAGCTTAGTACATCTGGCTCTCGGCGCTCCGCACCATACTTTTTAATACAGGACACACACAGCATCGGCGCTCTAAAGCTGGGCGCTGTAGCATAGAGCACCAGACGCTGTATGATTAAAGTCTATTTTTGAACACATATCCACCAGTAACAAAGCGAAAACACCTGGAATGACATTGTTATAACACTGTGACATTAACACTTTAGTGCCAGACCTGTAATGACAATTCTGCATAAAAATATAAAAAGTCAAAAATGTTTTTTAAAGTGTTTCTTTGCAGCCAGGAGAGGTCACACAATGATTGGAGCAACAAAATAAAAATAAAAAAATGTCAAACACGCTGTTTAAACACAAGCAAATGAACGCCCATTGAAATGTATGGGAGAGCGACACTGAGCAAAAGGAAATATCTGGCTCTGGAAGCTTGAGCGCTGGCGCTATACACTGAGCCGCCTGTAATAATACATGTGACGCTACATGGCGCTGTTAGAGGCGCTATACACTGACCTGCCTGTAATAATACATGTGACACTACATGGCGCTGTTAGAGGCGCTATACACTGACCTGCCTGTAATAATACATGTGACGATACATGGCGCTGTTAGAGGTGCTATACACTGACCTGCCTGTAATAATACATGTGACGCTACATGGCGCTGTTAGAGGCGCTATACACTGACCTGCCTGTAATAATACATGTGACGCTACATGGCGCTGTTAGAGGCGCTCACCAGATTCACTTTCATAAATGTGGTTTTGCGTACAGTGCCCAGCGTTCGCCAGCCGCTGCCTGCCGCTACGAGGCGCTACCTGGCGCTATCCCTTCTTACATAACCCCCTTAGTTTCTGCTTAGCTGAACTGGCCTCTGTTGCTGACCCTTTGTTGAACTTAATTTGCATATTGATCTTACAGTGCAGGCTTATGTTTGAAAAAGTTACATATGAAACTGAAGTATAGATCTGAGTGTATATTGCCTTTCACCACCTAGCATTGTCTATGTAATGCTGTGTATGTACATTTATGGGGGGAGGGGGGTGGGAGGCCCCCCCCCAGAAAAATCATCCTACCTGCATCTACTGCATTTTCTGAGCCTTTAAACATCCAAGATGGCGGCACATGCAGTCTCATGGTTCCTGAAAAAAGGAAGTGTCTTCTGACTATGCCGCTCTGCATTCTGGGATTGCTGTCCTTTTCCTGACCCCAGCTCTGCTCTGTCTGTGCCCCCTTCTCCTCTCCTCAGTATGTGTGATGTTTCTGAGGCAAGATGGCAGCGCCCGTATCCTAGAGTCCTGAACAGAATTGAAGCCCAGTGGAGGAAAGTATAAAGAGTAAGTGACTTAAAACTTAAAATATATTGTTAGATGCTAGGGAATAGTATTTTAGAAGTTTGGGCTTTTCCTGAAATGATGCTGAAGGTCCAGTTTAATTACTCACCTTTCCATGTATAAACTCTTGTGCAAAAGGTTCTGCTGGGCGATTTTACACAGTGGGAATCCCAAATTATCCCAAACCCCGGTGGGGGAGGACCAAAATCCCATAAGCCTCCTTATGGTGTACTAGGGGCTTTTTTCCAGGCACAGTGGGTAGAAGGGCTCCATGGCTTTCCTCCTGAATTGTGTGAAATTTAACACTTAATGTGTGGAGCACCTAAATCACTAGAATTATTTTGAGATCCAACATTCCACAAAAATTATTTTCGAGTGCTTTTTCTCGAAAAAAAAAAAACGTTCAAGGTCTCGTGGATGTGGAATAACAACACAAAAATTCAAATTTGACCTTTCATGAATCAAGCCCTAAGTGTTCTTCCAAGTTTTCTTGGTTAACTTATGACATTGGCAATATTGTCTTTCAATCATTCATCTGCTCCAAGTTTTCTTCCAAAGTTTCTGTTGTATGTTTCCAAAACCTCTGAGAGACCATTCTCTAACTAAAGAAACCTGCATGAGGGAACTCTCAAGACCACCTTCTTGTGTTCTCTGAACCAGGTTGATGGTACTTGGGGACCTTTTTTGACAACTGTCGAAAGAATTGTCCTTCGATCACCACTCAGGGGCGTTTCGATTTCTTTCAGACCACATGTACCCTAAGGCCACCTTTGACCTGTTAAAGTGGACCAACACCCAGGATTTTGACTATCCTGGGTCTTGGTCCACTTCGGTGGGGCACCCCCGATCGGGGTGCCCCGCTGTGTGAAACCTCCCCGAACCCCCCGAACAACTCACCTCTCCCCGCTCCCAGCGCCGACGGACAAGCCGCGGACAAGCGGCTCCTCCGCCGCCGCCTCCCGCGTGTCCCTCTTGACGTGCGCGTGCCTGCGCCGGCCATTCACAGACGGCCGGCGCGGGCGCGCGCACGTCTAGAGGGGCGCGAGGGAGGCGGCGGCAGCCTGCCGAAGATAAGGTAAGGAGTTTGGGGTGTTTGGGGGGGTTTCACCCCGCGGGACATCCCAATCTCGGATGTCCCGCGGGGAGGGAGGTGATCGGCCCGGGAATCTTATAGATTCCCAGGCCGATCACCCGTGGGTGTTGGTCCACTTTAAGGGTGCTCCACTATTACTTAATATTTACTATCTGCCCTAAGTGTTCTTCCCGGTTTTCAACTCACACATGCTTGAACTAGGATGATGGTTCTTGAGGATCTTTTGACAACTGAAGACAAAATTGTCCCTCAGCCAATGATGAGGACCCTTGCAGATCACATGTACCCCTGGTACTTGAGGGTCTTTGGACAACTCAGGAACTATTTTCCAACTCTTGCAGATCACTAGTACACTGACTAATGCCACATTTTACCTGGTAAGGGTGCTTCACTATTAATTAATTATTAGTATCTGCCCTAAGTGTTCTTCCAGGTTTTCAACTCACACACGCCTTCTAAGGTTCGGTGAACCAGGATGATGGTTCTTGAGGACAAAAATTGCCCTTCAATCCAACACCATTGATGCGGACCATTGCAGATCAACTCTTGCAAACCACATGTACCCCTGGGTCTGCGTCTGGGGAGGACTCATGGTTCCCTGAGGACGCTGATAGCCTGTTGGCTCACATTTTTGAAATCTTGCACATTGTCCCCCCTGAGGTGGCTAAGAGGAAGCAGGGTGAGCTCTTTCGTCCTGATAAACAGCGTCTGGAGTTCCCTGAGCAGGGCCATTTCACTAATATGGTGCTCAAGGAGTGGGAACGTCCAAATAGCTTGCCCGCGGTGCCCAAAGGGTTGGATAAGAGGTATCCCTTTCCTGCTGACCTGGTTAAGTGATGGTCGGGTCCCCCTGAGGTGGACGCTCCTGTTCTAGGGTTGTCCAACACCTCAGTCATGCCTTCCCCTGACACTGCTACACTGCTGGACAGCGAGGACCGGCGTATGGATCAGCTGGCCTGCCATGCTTTTACATTTGTGGGGTCTGGGCTGCGTTTGGTCTGCGCTGCTGCCATTACAGCTATTGCCCTTAAGAAACAGCTCAAGCGCCTCCTTGATGGCGCTACGGCTGGTAGGAGGGGGGAGGATTCTCCCAGAGGAGGTCGTGGCTCCCTCTTCTCTGGTACCCGCAGGGATTCTTGGGGCCGTGGCAGATCCCGTGGTCGTCCCGGTCTCGCATGGGGGTCCAAACCCAAACCTTCTCCCAAGCCCCATCAGGCATGAGGAGGCGCCCTCACCCATCCAGGTGGGGGGACGATTTCGGCTCTTTGCTCACGTCTGGAGGCTCAGCGTCTCAGACCGGTGGATTCAGGAGGTGGTGTTCTCCGGTTACAAGATAGAGTTTGCAGCCTGGCCGCCCCCAAGATTCCCCAGATCCCGGATGTCTCAAAACCCCCTGTCAGCTCAGGGTTTGCGCCTAGCAGTTCAACGCCTGTTGTGAGTCAGGAGTCATTTGCCTGGTGCCTTCCCAAGAACAGGGTCAGGGGTACTACTCCAATCTGTTCACGGTCCCCAAAAAGGACGGTTCTCTGAGGCCCATCCTGGACTTGAAGGGTCTCAACAAGTTTGTCAGGTTTAGGCACTTTCGCATGAAGACGCTACGCTCTGCTGTCAGTACCCTTTGGCCGGACAACTTCATGACCACCGTGGACATCAAGGATGCTTATCTTCACGTGCCAATCTTTGCAGGTCATCAGAGATTCCAGAGGTTCGCTCTAGAGGATCAGCATTACCAGTTTGTGGCTTTACCGTTCGGTATCACCTCGGAGCCTCGGGTGTTCACCAAGGTGCTGGCGGACACGATGCCTCTGCTGCGGAACCAGCGAATTTGCATCCTCCCTTGCCTGGACAACATTCTGATTGCGGCTCAGTCTCTTTGTCAGGCCGAGAAGGATACTCAGGTGGTGACCTCCACTCTCGAGTCCTTCGGCTGGGTGATCAACTTTCCCAAGTCTTCACTGTCTCCGTCTTTGGTGAGATCCTTTCTGGGCATGATTCTGGATACCTCTCAGGTTAAGGTATTCCTGCCTCAGCAGAAAGTGGAGGCCCTTCAGAAGCAGGCACGGGCTCTGCTCTTGTGTCCCCATCCCTCCATCCGACAAGGGATGCAGTTGGTGGGCCTGATGGTGTCCTGCTTCGAGGCTGTCCCCTTTGCTCAGTTTCACATGAGACCTATTCAGTTGCACCTCTTGTCAGTTTGGGATCGGGACCCTGTGTCCCTGGATCAGGAATTTGCTCTGTCCCCCCTGGCCAGACAGTCCCTCTCGTGGTGGCTGGACTCAAGGAACCTTCTAGTGGGCAGGACCTTTCTGCCCCAGTTCTGGGAGACTGTCACCACAGATGCCAGTCTGACCGGTTGGGGGGGGCTTTTGGAAGTTTCTGCAGTTCCAGGGTCGGTGGGGCCCCCAGGAGGCCCATGCTCCCAATCAATGTCCTGGAGCTGAGGGCGATCAGGTTGGTTCTTTCTCAGCTGACCACACACCTTCAGGGTCGGGCTGTTCAGATCCTCTCGGACAACCAGACGGCAGTTGCCTACATCAATCACCAGTGAAGGACTCTGAGCAAGCGAGCCCTTGCATCTCGGTGGTCTACATTCCAGGGGTGGAGAACCAGGAGGCAGACTCCCTGAGCAGGGGGACGTCTCGACTAGGGGAATGGTCCCTCAGCAACATGGTATTTCACTCCCTGTGTCACCGCTGGGGTCAGCCGGATGTGGACCTGTTTGCGTCCCGCCACAATCACAAGCTTCCAAGATTTGTCTCCCTGTCGCAGGATCCTCTGGCCTTCGCCACGGATGTGCTAGCAATGCCTTGGAAGGAGTTTCGGCTTCTCTATGTGTTCCCTCCGTTCCCTCTGCTGGGCAGGGTGCTGCGCAAGATAGCCCAGGAAGGGGTACCAGCCATCCTGGTGGCCCCCTGTTGGCCAAGGAGGGTGTGGTTCGCAGACGTCGTGCAGTTGGCAGTAGATCGGTACGTCTTGCCCAAGGATCCAGATCTTCTCACTCAGGGACAGCTGCGCCATCCCAATTTACAAACGCTGGCTTTAACGGCTTGGCTGCTAAAACCTCCATCTTGATGGATAAGGGGTTTCCTGCCTCTGTTGTTGATACCATAATTAGGGCTAGGAAGAAGTCCTCTTCCTTTATCTACTACAGGGTCTGGCATGCTTACATTGCCTGGTGTGAGTCCAAATCTTTTTCTTGTCGGGTGTTTTCTATCCCCAGGATTCTGGAATTTTTGCAACATGGTTTGGATTCGGGCCTTCAACTTAGTACCTTCAAGAAACAGGTGTCAGCTCTGGCAATTTTTTTCCAAAGATCCTTTGCCAATCACCAGTTGGTTAAGACCTTTTTCCAGGGAGTTACTCATGTGCGTCCGCCACGTAAGCCTATGCTACCGGTTTGGGACTTGAATCTGGTGTTGTCTGCTCTGCAGGGTCCTCCCTTTGAGCCTATCCGTGGGGCTGCGTTGCCCATTCTGACTCTTAAGGTGGCCTTTTTGGTGGCTATTGCTTCGGTCAGGCGAGTTTCTGAGCTGGCGGCGCTTTTCATCAAACCTCCTTATTTTGAGCGGCATTAGGATAAGGTGGTGTTTCGGCTTAAGCCGGATTTCTTGCCTAAGGTTGTGTCTGTGTCAGGGATTTCTCAGCGGAGAGATCCCAATTTTAAAAGTGACCAGAAATTGAGACTGAGAGACAGAAATGGATAAGGGGGCAAACCGCGTTTAACCCTTCTAGTGCCAGCTACGTGACTCTCACGTAGCTGCCTCTCCAACTGTTAAGTGCCAGCTACGTGAGAGTCACGTAGCTGACTTTAGAGGCCCATAAAAAAAAAGTAAAAAACATACAGACTCACCTTACCCCTCATTTGAAAGGGCCAGCGATTCTGTAAAAGAATCTGCTATTAGATTTCCGCCCCCATGCATCTGTTCTTCAGGAGGGGGCCCGGAATAGGCCCCCCCCCCCGCCGGCGCCGACATCTGTAAAAAAAAAAAAAAACAGTAAATGACATTTACTCACCTTGCAGCGCGATGGCTCTCCCCGGGTCTTCTCTTCACCAGGGGGGGCTCCGATCCCCCCCCCCCGGGCTTTCCACACTGCTTGTGAGGGCCCAGAAACGGGCCCTCACCATCCTCTTCGGCCGACGCTGGCCCCGCCCCTAGCATCACCCCTAACCCCACCCCTAACCCCACCCTAGCCACGCCCACTTGATGACGTCATCCCGCTCCTTGGGTTACCGGCACCCGGGCTCCGATCTGTCAGTTGTCAGCAGCGATCGGTGCAGGGAGGGTGGCAGGCAGGGAGGCTCTGATCTCCCTGCCTCCCACCCTCCCTGCTCCGATCACTAACGACAACTGTCATCTGCAGCAGCGTCGGACACTGGATGGGAGGTAAGTATAAGTCAAAAAAAGAATAATAAAGAATTTGTCTGGTGTCTTTTTTTTTAACTTAACCCTTTGTGAACTGGTAAGGGGTCCATGAGACCCCTTATACCAGTTCACAAGGCTCTGGGTATGGCAGGTCACCTGCGGCAAGCGGGTGACTTGCCATAACCCCCAGCCCCCCATTACCTGCCTCCCCAACGGCCAGGGGGGGGCAGAAGGGCCCGGGCCACGTGGCTATGTGGGCTAGTAGCCTGCAGGGCCAGGGGCCACCAACGCTGGCCCCTGTGCTCTGTTCTACAAGCCCCCATAGCTGGTCCGGGTCAGTAATGCTGGGTAAGGGGGACCCTATGTCATTTTTTGGGGGGATTTTAAGGGTTTTTAACCCTTAGAATTCCAAAAAAAAAAAAGAGGTCCCCCCCCCCCCCCCCCCTGGGAGAGGGAACCCTATGTCATTTTTTTTTTTATTAACCCCTTACAACTATGCAATCATATTGCATAGTTGTATTCTATCTGAAATCTCCTAAACTGCTGTTTCAGGAAAGGGGGTATACCTATACATATGTGGTACCATTGTAACCGGGAGAAATAGGGCTTTCGCATGCAATAATATTTTATTAACAAACTTACATTTTTTATTACAAAAAAACACTACAAATTGTAAACAATAGGTTTTTTTCATTTTTTTGCACATATTTCACCCAAAAGTATTGAGAATACACTAAAAAAAGGCCAAACAAGACATTTCATGTTGAAGCTCAGACTCTGCTGAAAAAAACAATATATAATTTTCATGGAAATCCCTGGAAATCCCTTCAAAAATCAAGGTTGCACACTTGTAGCACAAAAACGTGAAAAGTCGTTGGGCAACAGAGTGTGACAAAAATCTAGGTAGGCTCAAGGGTTAATAGTGAAAAACAATGATAACCACACGTCAAACACACTACAATCAAACTGCTGTGCAGATTACAAGGGGAACATATAACACATGTGTAAGGAAACTGTACATATATACAGGTGAAAACAACACGCTCTGGCTGTACATGCACAAGATGGAGTCTGGAATCAAGCATGCTTAGGGATCAAAAGGAAAGTCCAAATTCCAAGGCGGAAAACACGGCTGAGATAGGGGAAGCAAAACTGAGAGAGCTGAGGCAGGAGTCCTGGGTGCAGGGTTCAGGATTCAGATTTCTGGGTACCTGGGATCTAGGTACAGCGTTCTGGGATCAAGATGACAAAACAATGCTAATCCACTGCCTGAATGAGCTGATCAGCTTAAATAGGCTGAGAAGTCACAGGTGCTGGCTGATTACCAGCACCTCTGCAGGACAGAGCCATCTCCTGGTGGATCAGCATATTGCAGGGGAAAGTTCCAGAGAAGGAGCCAGCCAGATGCAGTATTAACCAGAGGCACACTCTGAAGCTTAAGGAGGAACTCCAACCCTGACAGTCTGCTTTTCTTCTCAATCAGGACATTGTCTTACCTTCCTTGTGTCCTAACCCTGCTAATTCCAAGGAGCGGACCCTTCATTCTATGGATGTTGTCAGGGCTCTGAAGTTTAATTTGGTTGCTACTGAGCCTTTCAGGAAATCTGATGCTCTTTTTGTTCTTCCTGCTGGACCTAGGAAGGGTTTGCCTCCGGCTAAATCCACTATCAGCAAGTTGATCCGTCAGGCTGTGGTTCAGGCCTATTCTGCTAAAGGGAAGGTTCCTCCTTTCCAGATTACTGCTCATTCCACTCGTGCTATTGGTGCTTCTTGGGCCTTTCAGCACCAGGCTTCTGTTGAACAAGTTTGTAAGGCCGCTACCTGGTCTTCAGTTCATACCTTTTCCAAGTTTTACAAGGTTGATGTTAAGGCCTCAGCTGATGCTGCTTTTGGCCGCAAGGTACTTCAGGCGGTAGCGATTTGAACTACCTGCTGTTACTTTTTGGTGATGCCAGGATCCCACCCTACCTTACGGACACTGCTATTGGATGTCCCATACGTAAGGACTTCTTGAAGCAGGCCGTGCCATGCAATAGGGCACGGCCTGCTTCACCCCACCCTTGTTATCGTTATTCTTGGTTGCCTCTTTATGGTGATTGTTCCAAGTTAGTTGGGGTTGTTACTCTTTTTTACCTTTATTATCTCCCGGCTTCTTGTATAACTGCTTGTCAATGCTGGAGAGGTCTATTGGTGATACGGTTTTTATAGGGTGCTGGGGGGAGCCACAACCATTCTGCAGTACACTGCGCCACCTTGTGGCGGAATATCCCATACGTAAGGACTTCTTGAAGCAGGCCGTGCCATGCAAAGTAAAAGCAATTCTACAGGTGAGTACTCACAGAATTGTCTTTTTGCAACTCTTGAAGACACTAGTACCCCTCTCTCACTAAGGCCACCTTTGAAGTGGAAACAGCTCTCCACTATTAAATCTGCGTCCCACCCAGGAGTCTCAAAATCTATCGTTGATGGTGCTTGAGGACCTTTTGACAACTTAAGACAACACCAAAATGGTCTGCCAATCACCAGTGAGGGGGAACTTTCTCCAACATTTGAAGACCACATGTTGAGTAAAGCCACAGTGAGGGGGAACTTTCTCCAACATTTGAAGACCACGTGTTGAGTAAAGCCACATTTGTCCTGGAAGGGACTACACTATTAAATCTTAAATGTATTTTCAATTTGGAGCAGTTCCATCAAACCCATGTCCTTCAATTATTAATAATCTGGAACTTTCTCCAACGTTTGCAGACCTCTTTGACCAAAGCCACATTTGGAAAGAGCTCTCCACTATTAAATCCGCCCCAAATGTTTTCAACTCTTTGAGCAATCCTTCTTTCTAACGCTCTTCAAACCAGGCTGATGGTAGTTGAGAGCCTTTTGACATCTCACCAATCATGGGGAAGCTTTTCCAATTCTTGCAGACCAATAGTACCCCACTCTGACTACCTGACGTGGAAAAAGCTCTCCACTACTAAATCTGCTTCAAGTGTTCTACACTTTGAAGAATCCCACCTTCTACGGTTGATGGAACTTGAGGACCTTTTGCCAGCTTAAGACAACTGCAATATGGTCCTTCAATCACCAGTGATGGGGAACTTTCTCCAACTTATGCAGGCCACCTTTGACCTGGAACGGGATTCTTCATGATTAAATCCTAAATCTATTTTCAACGTTGAGCAGTCTTATCAAACTCATGGCACTTTCTCAGTAGACACTATGCTGCCCAATCCCCTGATATTCAGTTAAAAGGGAGTTTTTCTTCAGTAGGTGTTATAAAGGGACAGCACAGGGTAGGGATGATATCTCTGCTTCATCTATTAATACTTTGGTCTGGGCGGCAGCTGTAGAATGTAGCACTCTCTGAAATAAGGTATGAGGCTTGCTTGGCCACGGATAAAGTGTGCTTCATACCAAGAACGTATCATTACACCCCTCCGATATGCCAGCTCCTCAATACGTCCCAAGAGCCGCAACCTTTTTTGACCTCACCTGCTCGCAGACGTCCAGCACTGTACTGTGCAATGCCCTGAATCTGTAACCATCTCGGCTCGGGGCTCTCAGCAAGACCCGATGAAGCAATATTGGGCTAAAGCACGCATGGTGGAAATATCAACCTGTGCATTAAAAACCAAGCCGTCACCTATGAGAGATCAGGACACCCCGTTATACCAGGGACAGGTTTCTCTGGTTAACATCTGCTTGCGGAGGACCGGCCCAATACTAAATTGTCTTTGCTGGCCATGTGCCCATTTTGTCAGCGAGATCAGATATCACCAAGCAACGGAGTATTATATAACCCGGCAACGACATATTTCATCACCCGGTAACAACAAATTCTATTACTCAGCAACAGCAAATTAAGTTACTAATGGCTAAGCCATTAATCTGCAGCATTACTTTTTATTTTACATTTTACACCCAAAAAAAAAGGGCTCCAAGAGAACTGCTGCTGCAGAATAAGGGTTAGGGTAAACTAAGACAATCCTCTATTTCAGGTGGATCTAATTCTTTATGGCATGGCAGATAGTTCCCGCTATGCTGTAGTGTAGATCGGAGGTCAGAGTTAGGGTGTGATATGCTTGTAAGTCTTTCTTTTTGCCCCATGGGGTTGCACATAAATACAATCAGCAACATAGGGCTCCGAGAGCAGGAATCACTGCAGAATAAGGGTTTGGGTAAACCAAAGCCACCTCCATTTCAGGCGGATCTATTTCTGTATGGCATGGCAGATAGTTCCCGCTATGGTGTAGTGTACATCGGAGGTCAGAGTTAGGGTGTGATGTGTGATATGCTTGTGGGTCTTTCTTTTTGCCCCATGGGGTTGCACATAAATACACTCAGCAACAGTAACAATGACACTGTCAAGGTGGTTTGGGATTTACCTGGTTTAGGAATTGGAACTCGGGACAGGGAGGCGGCTGTCAGCCAGGCAGCCAATTCCTCCCTGGAAGCCATAGTAATCAGTCACTGTCTGGGAATGGGGGAAATAGGTAGCAGACTGTGAACAGATGGACAAAAGACAGACAACCTGCCTGCGCCACCAAAGAGGCAAGCTGCCGACTACCTGGGACGTGGGAGGCCCGGTACAGAACGGAGTAACCAACCTAGTTCTTCAGCAAAGATCCTGGGAGCTCTAAACTGTAAAAAGGTGGGCCGATCCCTGCTGTGTTACATTGTAACAGCCAAACACGTGGCTGGTGTTATTATTGTAACAAGAGCCGCACCCTGCTGGGTTACTTTGTATAGCAGATACAGCTTACAGCTATATGCAATGTGTGAATCATCTCTCCATTGCATCGCTACGACGCAGAGATGACTCATGCATTGCAGAAAAGCTGATCACTCTGAAGAATGTCGCATTTGTGATTGGGATGTACAGGGTGCCAGTGGTGAGGGTTTTAGGTTTCACAAAGATGCCATCAACTTGTTCCCCCAGCTGCTAGCATACTGTGATGGCACCCCAGATGTAAAACCGACCATGGGTCCTGCATGGTGGAGGGAGGCAGCTTGCACCAAGCTCCCCTTTGCCACAGCTGCCTTCTCTGCTTCTATGGTATGTACGCCTATAACTATACCAGTTCACAGGGTAGGGGGGCCTGGACCGGTGGGTGACGTGGATCACCAGGAGGTGTGGAAGAGCCTGGGGCCCATCAGTATGAGCTTGGTGCTCTTAGACACCTTCTGGTGCCCCATGTCAAGGGCATAGGGGCTTGTGAACTGGCAGGGCTAGAGGTCGAGCATTCAGCCCATGAGCCCTGGGTTACCAGTCCCTATGCCTGGTGCCTAGACTGGTTGAATTCTGAAAAACTGGAATGAGAGAACCTACCATCTCTCACATTTATACAATGGGGTTTATTTATCAAGGGATAGTCGCAGGCAACGTCTTGTGAACGTCGGGCGCTGTATGCAAAACCACATTTATGAAAGCTATACTGGTGAGCGACTCTAACAGCGCCATGTAGCGTATGATTCATCATTACAGGCGGCTCAGCGTATAGCGCCGGCGCACTAGCTTCCAGAGAGCCAGGTATTACCTGTCACTCTCCCATATATTTCAATGGATGTTCCTTTTCTTCTGTTTGAACAGGCTTTTTTGTTTTTAATTAATTTATTTTTTCTTTAAAATCATTATGTGACCTCTCTTGGCCTAGAAAAAGTCATTTTTGAAAACTTTTATTATTTTTTATACTTTTATGCAGAATTGTCATTACAGGTCTGGCACTAAAGTGTTAATGTCACAATGTTACAACAATGTCATTCCATGTGTTTTCGCTTTGTTACTGGTGGATATGTGTTGAAAAACAGACTTTAATCACACAGCATCTGGCGCTCTATGCTACAGCGACCAGATCCAGAGCGTCGACGCTGTGTGTGTGTTTTTTTGGTTGAATATGGTGTGAGTCGCTGAGAGTTGGTCGCAATGAGCTGGCGCTACCTTTCGCTCTCACTCATCAATGCCGGCCAGGCTACTACAGCGACTGAGGCGCTCCATTACAGCTCCCAATAGCCGATCACAGCGTCTACTAGCGGTCGCTCTAAGCGCCTCTATACAGACGCTCATCTGCCGATACCTGGCGCTAGTCATGAATCAGCCTGCCCTTTCTGTTCTCTGAATGACCCAAAACCTGAATATTTTCCCCATGTATTTTTTTTTTTTTTGTTACAAAACTTGTACGGCGCTGAATCAACCCTCATATGGATATATTGGAAGATATGGTTAGAGAGGCCTGCTAGGGGCAGGGTGACACGGAGATGGAACTCTGGAGAATACGGAAAAATAGGGGTCAAGAGGAACAGACAATGAAGGAAAAATAACTAAAAGGTTGAATTAAACACTTGATGGAGGGCTGAACTTTTCCCAACCAAAAAGTCATAAAATGAAGAGAAATACCAGGCTGACGTGCCCTTTAAAAAACCTGCCTTAGTGCAATTAGTGACAGGGACCCTTTTCCAGCGAACGCCTTCCAATAATTAACAATTTTCCTCACCTCCGACTCGTTCCAACACCTCGGAAAACCTTGTTAAGGCGGCTGAGGGGGCGAATCACTGTTCTGCCAGCGACGGGTCATTCCTGACACTTCTTTTGCTTCATTTTTTTTTCTTAATCAGACTTAAGAGCTAATCAGGGTAAGTGGATCCAAGCTGCGTTTTAAAAATAAAGCGCCTCGGGTCAGCATAAAGAGCTGAAATTCTGTCAGGAGCTGTCAGCCAGGAAACATCTCACACTTTTTAAATAACAGCAGCTGAATAGGCCGAAACGGCAGAGATGATTATAATTATACCTTATTACAGGACGGGCAACTCGACCCCCGCCGTGGCAAGGACCTACGTCCGGGTCTGGGCCTTGGAATTCGCAACAGGTTGAAGGCAGCTAAAAGGAAAACACCTGTACACATACCGGCAGAAAAAATAACTGTCAAATGAATACATAAAATACTAAATACTGAAAAATACATAAAATACTAAATACTAAAAAAACTGGAAGAAAAGTAGGAAAGAGAATCAAGAATCAATTTATTGATCACCAAGTGCAATTAAAGGGATACAAAAATCCTTAAACAATTACAAAAAAAGAAAAAAAAAAAAAAAAATATATATATATATATATATATATATATATATATATATATATATATACAAATATATATATAAGCTCGCAGGGGCAGGGCTCTATTTCCTATTGTCTCCTGTTTTCATCTTTTCATGATCTGAACTTTGTAGCATCTAGTTTGTAATGCTCCCTGTATGTGTTACCTTATCTGTAACTATACAGTGTACAGCGCTACAAAAGAAGATAGCACTATATACATTATTGTTGTTATTATTAAAAATAATAATAATATATATTAAAATTATTTGTTTAGTTAAATTAACTATTCATTACATTAGTAATAAAAATAAATTGGAAAAAAATTCAAAAAGAACACACATACTTTAATATATATAAATATATATATATATATATATATATATATATATATTACATTTCCTATCCAGTATATAGATACAGAATAAAAATACAACATACTTTAGTAATTGCAATTGGATAATGCATATATATAGTAATAAAAAGAATTGGGATAAAAATAAAAAAGAGAAAAAGGAATCAGACCAATAAAAAAATTATATATATATATATATATATATATATATATATATATATATATATATATATATATATATATATATATATTATATAGTATATATACTATATATATAAATAATATATATATATATATATATATATATTGTTAAATTAACTATCCAGAAGAAATAATACAACATACTTTAGTAATTGCAATTGGATAATGCATATATCTAGTAATAAAAAGATTTGGGATAAAAATAAAAAAGAGAAAAAGAAATCTGACCGATAAACAATTATATATAATTAAATTAACTATCCAGAAGAAATAATGCAACATACTTTAATGGATACTATCCATTACATTAATAAGAAAAATCACAACATACTTTTATCATATACAGAATATAATATATATATATATATATATATATATATATATATATATATATATATATATGTGTGTTTTAGATATATCTATAAGGCAGCAAATGGTTGTCAACAAAATGGGTCAAAGTCAGGAAAGGAAGCATAGCATTGTGGCCAACAGAACAGGCCAAAGTCAGGAGAGGCAGCATAGGCTTATGACCAACAGAACAGGCCAAAGTCAGAAGAGGCAGCAAAGGCTTATGACCAACAGAACAGGCCAAAGACAGAAGAGGATGCATAGGTTTGAGGCCGAAAGAACGGGCCAAGGACAGAAGAGGATACATAGGTTTGTGGCCAACAAAACAGGCCAACGTCAGGAGAGACAGCATATGTTTGTGGCCAACAGAACAGACCAAAGACAGGAGAGACAGCATAGGTTTGTGGCCAAACGGAACAGTACAAAGTTAGGAGAGGCAGCGTAGGTTTGTGGCCAACAGAATAGGCTAAAGAAAGAAGAGGACACATAGGTTTAAGGCCAACAGAAATAGCCCAAATCACAAAAGGATGCATAGGTTTGTGGCCAACAGTACAGGCCAGGAGAGACAGCATAGGTTTGTGGCCAACAGAACAGGCCAAAGTCAGGAGAGGCAGCATAGGTTTGTGGCTAACAGAACAGGCCAAAGTCAGGAGAGACAGCATAGGTTTGTGGCCAACAGAACAGGCCAAAGTCAGGAGAGGCAGCATAGGTTTGTGGCTAACAAAACAGGTCAATGTCAAGAAAGGCAGCATAGGTATGTGAGCAATAGAACAGGCCAAAGACAGAAAGAGGTGTATGGGTTTGGGGCCAACAGAACAGGCCAAATTCAGGAAAAATGTCAGGAGAGGCAGCATAGTTTTATGACCAACAGAACAGAACAGTACCTTTGTTGTCAAGAAAGCAGGCCGAATACCAAGACTGGTTCCTGCAAGCCATCACAATGCCACTCATCTCTCCTTATATGTCAGCAATGGCCACCAGTGCACGTGCTGACCCACATGGATGCTCTGGTTGACTTGGTCCTCTTTTGGACCTTGGCTTTAGTTCACCCTTTGGATTGAACACATGGGAGGCTAAGTCTTTGTTGCTGATTATCGGCTTATTCCTTGACCTATTTTTAGGAATGCCTAGTTCTGAACCTGCCTGGTTCTGCTTTGGTACTCACCAGTCTCAGATGCCCCAAAGTCTTCCTTTTGTCATGCCTCCTGGGAAATTAGACTTGTTATGGGCAAAACAGAGTTCAATGTTGGTATATATTGATTGAAATAAGACCACCAATCCTCGCAGAGCTTTGCAAACCATTTTTGGGGTCCATTTTAAGTCTCAATGAGACTGCGTCCCTAATTAGTAGTATGTACGCCATGGGCCTGTCAATGACGTAGATAAACTACATGTAGTAACCTGCCTTTGCCTGCCAGGGCTCCTGTGGATCACTTGTATATGACAACTGGCCAATGAAAATAAGGGCATGTTGCTCACACAGTTTATAAATGGGCAAGCTTCAGGCCACCGCTTGACTTGTCTCATCTGTTGTGTTCTAATTAGGACTGATGATGAATGGTCCATATCCGGATTTCGGCGTGGTCCACTAACAATTTGTAGAATTTCCTCTCTTATCAAGCTGCAGATTAATTGACCCACTTGAGCCTGGCAGCCCAAGTTCTTCGGTACTGTAATTTGCAGCTTGGATGTAGTGTTCGGGAGGGGTCGGGGATGCAAGGTCTGTCCATTGCTGACTTGCTGGAAAACAAAAATAAACTTTTGGATGAGACTGCGGTGAACCGAGGAGGAGGATTGCGTTACACTTCAAGACTTAAATCTCCCTGCGGTTAAAAATAGAGAGTTAGCCGCGGCAGCTCAGAATTTGCAGAGCTCTTGTAGTCTGCGATGAATGGATCTTACCTAGGCTTGAGCAATTTCACTTGGAATTCATGGCCTTTTAGGCATCTGCTTGGCTTGTCGTAGAAGATTTGGGTGTTTGCAGGTTCTGTTGTTATCATTCTAGAAATGCAGACATATCAATGGATTAGTCTGGGAGGCAGTCGTCGAATGTCACCTCCAGAGAAAAGTCTAAGCAACAAACATGCAAGGGCAAGCAGGAGATGCCCAGCTAAAAAATGTCAGGGGCAAGGGTACAAACTAAAATGTCTACCTTCCTTAGTTAAAGGGTCAGTCAACAGGTATGGAGCTTCCGATCTGACTATATACTACAGGGTAATATATAATGGGAGAGAAAACACACAATCACAATTAGGCCTTGGCACTGATGCGTAGAAAGGCTCCTTGGACCGACTTGTCCTTGGGACAACACCCCTGCGGAGTGCCTCCTCCATCGCGTGACTACTTCTAATCAAATCCTTGTAAGACCGCCTCTGCATAGATCTGTAGCAGATTGTGAGCGTCAAATCCAGATAGACATTTGTGCTGTAAAAGGGAATCGGTTTTACTAGAACATTAGTGCAGCAGGAGAAGGTCACTTTACATGCCGGTTAACATAGACAGGAAAAGAAAGTCATAGAGATCATCTCTCTGTACAGGAAGCACAACATGCAGTAGAGAATGTACAACAGAGACTACACATAGATATAGGTAACAGCGCCATCTACTGTCATAAATGTACACTGCATTAATCTAGCAATATAGATGCAGATCCCATACAGAGACTAGTTGTAAGCTGTTGCGCAGTATCTCCAACAAGATCTATACTCAACACTTGACTGTACCTAGAAATTCTGAAAGATAACATTGGTGGTCATACGACCAACCACACTGATGACACCCCTACAAAAGTAGTGTCACGCTCGGGGTAACTCCAGCCCTCTTAATAAGCTCACAACCCCCAATCTCCACAGCCAGCTTCACCTGTAGGAGCTCCCGCTTGCCGGGACGCAAGATACGCCTACCCGGGATCGGTTGCCCCCAGGACTTAATGGCTCAAAGGATTTAAGCTTATGTGTGGGAGGACTGGAGAACCAATAGCAACAGCGTGAGTGACGGAAGTCCAGAGACAAGCCAGAGGTCGATAACGGGAAGGCAGAGATAGCAACGGCACCGAGGGTCTGGCAGAACGTAGTCGGGGTACAGGCAAGGTCGGCAACAGAGGTTCAGATCGAGAGGCGTCAGTTTCAGGTAGAGGTCGGCAACAAGGGTTCAGATCGAGAGGCGTCAGTTCAGGCAGAGGTCGGCAACAAGGGTTCGGATCGAGAGGCGTCAGTTCAGGCAGAGGTCGGCAACAAGGGTTCAGATCGAGAGGCGTCAGTTCAGACAGAGGTCGGCAACAAGGGTTCGAATCGAGAGGCGTCAGTTCAGGCAGAGGTCGGCAACAAGGGTTCAGATCGAGAGGCGTCAGTTCAGGCAGAGGTCGGCAACAAGGGTTCAGATCGAGAGGCGTCAGTTCAGGCAGAGGTCGGCAACAAGGGTTCAGATCGAGAGGCGTCAGTTCAGGCAGAGGTCGGCAACAAGGGTTCGGATCGAGAGGCGTCAGTTCAGGCAGAGGTCGGCAACAAGGATTCACTATACAAGACAAGGTAACACAGGGTACTGAGCGCTATCACAGGCAATGGACAACTGAGGGGGGAAACCCTTTATAGGGACAGCCATGAGAGAGGATAGTAAGTGATTGGTGCACACAGGATCCAAGTCCAGATTGGCCAGAACATAGGGGAGTGAACTATCCCTAACTAGGTGCAATACACCTGAGCTGTCCCTACCAGGGCTCATTGGCCCACAGAACAATACCCGGGCTTATTGGCCCAACACAGAGGAGAGGGAGGAGTTCCTCCTCTGACCGAGCCCACAGGCTCAAGCACAGCTACCTCCGGCGGACGCGCTGAGAGCGGACAGCGCCGCCGGAGGGCATATGAAGAACGTGCTCGCGCGCGCGACTGAGGGAGGCGGAGACGAGGAGGGAGGATGGCCGTGCACGAAGGCGCGCCAGCCGCCGCTCGGCGCGCCCGCCGATCGGAAGCTGCGACCGGCCGCCCGGGGACATCGCTGGAACGGGGCGCAGGTAAGTGGACCCTGACAAGTAGCTTGCAAGGCAGCCACTGCTTAGGTTTAAATATTGTTGGGTAGTGAAGCAACTCTTGACTATTCCTAGGAATTTAGCAAGGTAACACTGGTGCTTATATGACCAACCACACCAATGACTTCTCTGGTTGGCACAGAAATGCAAGATCACCATTTTCTAGATAAAAGTTGGGGACAAGGTTGTGTCTGTATAAGACAGCACTAGAGGAAGACACAATTACCCGTGTCAACTTGATTCATTACTAGCACCAGGTATCGGCAGATGAGCATCTGTATAGCGGTGCTTAGAGCGACCGCTAGTAGAAGCTCGTGTGCGTGTATCGGGTGCTGTAACAGAGCGCCTCAGTCGCTCTAGTAACCTGGCCGGCATTGATGAATGTGATGTATGTTGGGCGTTCTAACATCAGTACAGCGCTGAAGGGAGCGAGAGGTAGCGCCAGCTCAGTCCGACTCTCAGCGTCTCACACCATATTCAACAAAAAAAACAGACACACACAGCATAAGCGCCTTAAATCTGGTCGCTGTAGCATAGAGCGCCAGATGCTGTGTGATTAAAGTCTGTTTTTGAACACATATCCACCAGTAACAAAGCAAAAACACATGGAATGACATTGTATAACATTGTGACATTAACTGTGCCAGACCTGTAATGACAATTCTGCATAAATATCAACTTTTTAGGCCAGGATAGGTCACACAATTATTTGAGAGAAAAAAAGAAATTTAAAACAAAAACCAAGCAAATGAACGTCCATTGAAATGTATGGGAGAGCGACAGGTAGTGACAGGTAATACCTGGCGCTCTGGAAGCTAGAGCACCGGCGCTATACACAGAGCCGCCTGTAATAATACATCTGACGCTACATGTCGCTGTTAGAGTCGCTCACCAGAATCACCTTCATAAATGGGGTTTTGCGTACAGCGCCCGGCGTTCGCCAGATGCTGCCTGCCGCTATGATGCGCTAACTGCCGCTATCCCTTGATGAATAACCCCCATAGTTGTCTCCAGCTGTTGACCGTCTTAAACACAGGGCCCTCATTGATATCTTGTAGCCAGACCAATGAACTAGTCATCATTCAAATTCAACCTCCAGGAAAGCAAGTCTAAACCAAGCAATAGATACCCAACAAGGTGGAAGACATATCCCGTCTACCTTCCTTTGGTAAAGGGTCAACTATGAACCTGTATGGAACTCCTGATTTGTCTTTATCTTTTGATATGTAAAGCTCATATCCTATGACTTCAGTCTGAAATAAATACAGGGGAGGAGGAGGTAGGGCGGCAGGTGGGGGAGAGAGGAGGAGGAGGCAGGGCGGCAGGTGGGGGAGAGAGGAGGAGAAGGAGGTAGGGCGGCAGGTGGGGGAGAGGGGAGGAGGAGGTGGGGTGGCATGTGGGGGAGAGGGGAGGAGGAGGTAGGGCGGCAGGTGGGGGAGAGAGGAGGAGGAGGTAGGGTGGCAGGTGGGGTAGAGAGGAGGAGGCAGGGCGGCAGGTGGGGGAGAGAGGAGGAGGAGGAGGTAGGGCGGCAGGTGGGGGAGAGGGGAGGAGGAGGTGGGGTGGCAGGTGGGGGAGAGGGGAGGAGGAGGTAGGGCGGCAGGTGGGGGAGAGGGGAGGAGGAGGTAGGGCGGCAGGTGGGGTAGAGAGGAGGAGGCAGGGCGGCAGGTGGGGGAGAGAGGAGGAGGAGGAGGTAGGGCGGCAGGTGGGGGAGAGGGGAGGAGGAGGTAGGGTGGCAGGTGGGGGAGAGAGGAGGAGGAGGAGGTAGGGTGGCAGGTGGGGGAGAGGGGAGGAGGTAGGGCGGCAGGTGGGGGAGAGGGGAGGAGGAGGTAGGGTGGCAGGTAGGGGAGGGAGGAGGAGGAGGTAGGGTGGCAGGTGGGGGAGAGGGGAGGAGGCAGGGCGGCAGGTGGGGAGAGAGGAGGAGGTAGGGTGGCAGGTGGGGGAGAGGGGAGGAGGAGGTAGGGTGGCAGGTGGGGGAGAGAGGAGGAGGTAGGGCGGCAGGTGGGGGAGAAGGGAGGAGGAGGTAGGGCGGCAGGTGGGGGAGAGGGGAGGACGAGGTAGGGTGGCAGGTGGGGGAGAGGGGAGGAGGCAGGGCAGCAGGTGGGGAGAGAGGAGGAGGTAGGGTGGCAGGTGGGGGAGAGGGGAGGAGGAGGTAGGGCGGCAGGTGGGGGAGAGAAGAGGAGGTAGGGCGGCAGGTGGGGGAGAGGGGAGGAGGAGGTAGGGCGGCAGGTGGGGGAGAGGGGAGGAGGAGGTAGGGCGGCAGGTGGGGGAGAGAAGAGGAGGTAGGGCGGCAGGTGGGGGAGAGGGGAGGAGAAGGTAGGGCGGCAGGTGGGGGAGAGGGGAGGAGGAGGTAGGGTGGCAGGTGGGGAGTGAGGAGGAGGAGGTGCGGCAGGTGGGGGGGAGAGAAAGAGGAGGTAGAGTGGCAGGTGGGGAGTGAGGAGGAGGAGGTGCGGCACGTGGGGGAGAGAGAAGGAGGAGGTAGGGTGGCAGGTGGGGAGTGAGGAGGAGAAGGTGCAGCTGGTGAGGGAGAGAGAAGGAGGAGGTGCGGCAGGTGGGGGAGAGAGGAGGAGGAGGCCCGCCCCCCCCCCCCTGCAGCAGGGGTAGAAGTATCATGCCCATGGTGGGCTTTGACACCCCTGCCGGGCGCGGTGTGGATTCTCTCTGCTGCTGGTCGGTGAGGAGCCTGTGAAGCTGGAGGAGGCAAAGGAAGGGGCGGGAGGAGGGAGGACACCAGTAATTCTGTCCCAATCTGCTGAGATTAATGGAGGGACGTAATTAATGGAGGGATGTAAGGGGATGTGTCTTAAACTTAAGCAGGAGGAGGTGCGGCAGGTGGGGGAAAGAGAGAAGGAGGAGGTAGGGCGGCAGGTGGGGGAGAGAGGAGGAGGAGGTAGGGTGGCAGGTGGGGAGTGAGGAGGAGGAGGTGCGGCAGGTGGGGGAAAGAGAGAAGGTGGAGGTGCGGCAGGTGGGGGAGAGAGGAGGAGGAGGAGGTAGGGTGGCAGGTGGGGAGTGAGGAGGAGGAGGTGGGGCAGGTGGGGGAGAGAGGAGGAGGAGGTAGGGCGGCAGGTGGGGGAGAGGGGAGGAGGAGGAGGCAGGGCGGCAGGTGGGGAGTGAGGAGGAGGAGGTGCGGCAGGTGGGGGAGTGAGGAGGAGGAGGTGCGGCAGGTGGGGGAGAGAGAAGGAGGAGGAGCGGCAGGTGGGGGAGAGAGGAGGAGGAGGTAGGGAGGCAGGTGGGGGAGTGAGGAGGAGGAGGTAGGGAGGCAGGTGGGGAGTGAGGAGGAGGAGGTGCGGCAGGTGGGGGAGAGAGGAGGAGGAGGTAGGGTGGCAGGTGGGGAGTGAGGAGAAGGAGGTAGGGCGGCAGGTGGGGAGAGAGGAGGAGGAGGTGCGGCAGGTGGGGGAGAGAGGAGGAGGAGGTAGGGTGGCAGGTGGGAGTGAGTAGGAGATGGGGTGGCAGGCACTGCTCTCCCGGCATGAACCAGGGGATAGAGAAGGAAGATGGGGTGGCAGGCGCCGCTCATGCTTCTTCTTCCCCCACCAGCAGCAGAGAGAATCCACACCGCGCCCGGCAGGGATATCAAAGCCCACCGTGGGCATAATTCTTCTACCCCTGCTGCGGAGATCTACACCACCACTTGGTGTGCCCGCCCCCCCCCCCCTGCAGCAGGGGTAGAAGTATTATGCCCATGGTGGGCTTTGACACCCCTGCCGGGCGCGGTGTGGATTCTCTCTGCTGCTGGTCGGTGAGGAGCCTGTGAAGCTGGAGGAGGCAAAGGAAGGGGCGGGAGGAGGGAGGACACCAGCAATTCTGTCCCAATCTGCTGAGATTAATGGAGGGATGTAAGGGGGTATGTCTTAAACTGAACCTGTAAACCTCGATATCTCAGCCATTTCTTCTTCAGTTTAAAAATTGAAAACAGTTTAGGACAGCGCCAAATGTAGCCAAATAGTGTAACAATTGCCTTTGCCTGCTGTATCACTTTAAGTGGAGTATATGGTGAAAGACTTCAAGCAGCCAAATGGCTTGAAGTGTCCCTCACCTTCCTTCAGATGATTTGCGGTGGCAGAAGGTCCTCAGCGTTACTTCAGAAAGGCCGACCCATAGCAGCCACAAACAGCTGCGGCACCAGTCTCCTGCTTCAAAAGGCCCAAAGAATGCAAAATAAAGAAAAAAAAAAAAGGTTTTAGAAGGGAACTGAAGAAAGAGATTGAAAGAATAACGAGTAGAATAAGAAGAAAATGGGCAAGGGGACAGAATAAAAAGCCAGTAAAAGAAAAAAAAGAAAATGGGGAAATGGGGATGGGGAAATTAAGAAAAAGGGGATAATAGTTAGGAAGGAGGAAAAGGATAAAGAATAATAATAAATTACAGAAGTAAGGAAGAAAGGGAGAAAAGAAAATAACAAAACAACATAATGGAAGGTAAAAGGGAAGGAAGGGTGATAGTAAGGGGAATGAAGAAGGGAGCTAAAGGAATCAAAGTTCAGAACAAATATAAATAAATAAAAAAGATGGAAGAGAGAAAGGTAAATGAAAATTAAACTGTAGTTTTAGATAGGGGGGTAGATAGATAGATAGATATGAGATAGATAGATAGATATGAGATAGATAGATAGATAGATAGATAGATAGATAGATAGATAGATAGATAGATAGATAGATATGGGAGAGATAATAGATATGGGATAGATAGATAGATAGATAGATAGATAGATAGATAGATAGATAGATATGGAATAGATAGATAGATAGATAGATAGATAGATAGATAGATAGATAGATATGGGATAGATAGATATGAGATAGATAGATAGATAGATAGATAGATAGATATGAGATAGATAGATAGATAGATAGATAGATAGATAGATAGATATGAGATAGATAAATATGGGATAGATAGATAGATAGATAGATAGATATGAGATAGATAGATAGATAGATAGATAGATAGATAGATAGATATGAGATAAATAGATAGATATGAGATAGATAGATAGATAGATAGATAGATAGATAGATAGATATGAGATAGATAAATATGGGATAGATAGATAGATAGATAGATAGATAGATAGATAGATAGATAGATAGATAGATAGGAGATAGACAGATATGGGACAGATAGATAGATACCTAAGTTACTTCTTCAGAATACAGTAGTCTTCCTTCATGTAGTTATCAGCAGGATATCAACGTATCCCTTAGGAATATTAACATTGGCATTTTATATATGAAATCACTGTATCCTGAACATGTATTTTGATGATCATGTGATATTGTAACTCAGTTGTGTGGCATGAAGTAAACATGTCAGATACAAGAATTCCAGGGTATGAGTGATTTTTCTGATGACTAAGCCAGGAGTAATAGGGGGCAGAGGTACAGTGAGGTTTGTTTTGGTGGGGTGGAATCCCATGAAATGTAATTTAGATAGATAGGGGATATATGGATGAATAGATATAGATAGATAGATAGATAGATAGATAGATAGATAGATAGACAGTGGTGCACCCAGGACAGACTTCCTGCTCCTACACGTCCTGCTCTCTTCTAAGCCTAATTTTGTATAGTTGCTGTTTAAACTGGATCTCTCATGCAGTCTTTTCAGTACATCCCACATGCCTTTCACTGTATTCTCACTGCGTATGTGAATAAGCTGATTGTCTTCTACTAGTAAGCTTAAGGTGGCCCGTGTCTGTCTGTTTTTCTTGTCCCAGTCCTGACCATTGTCCTGTGGCCTCTCTGTAGTGATAACCCCCCACAAGTCATCTCTGGATAATAGCATTTCCGCTTGAAACTTCCATAGCTGATAATTGTCGTTCAGCTTGGTCACTGAGGTTTATGCTCTGAGCTGCTGGCCATTCTTCCTCCTTTATATATATATATATATATATATATATATATATATATCTCGATCTCCGCATCAGCCACGCTGTCTCCCATTGGGTGCTCTGCTCTGCCTAGGCCATGTCTGGTCACTGGACTTTATCCAGTTTCTGAGGCTTCATTCGGTCAATGGGCCCATGTTGCAGAGTGTGAGTGTTGGGTGCAGAGATCAAATCCACTTGTGGTGTAACTGACCATACTGGAACATGAAAGCAGTAAGAGAACTCACACCGGCTACCTGGACCTCCGGAACACTGCTTATTTCATTTCAGCGCCGACCCACAACCTCTAAACCATCTAGGTTCCACCAACCACATTGCTCCAACCCGCTAAAAACTCAACTCATCCTGAACAAGGAATCATACACCACAAACCAGCTCAAAGAACTCAGAATACAGGGCCAATAATCAACACTGACCAATCTGTATAACACTACCTGAGAGGAGAAATCCCTCACACAGCAAGATTAAAAATTCCAACAATTTTTGAGGCCTAATTAGTCAGAGACAATGATACCTAGTTGTTTCTGATTTAATTAAAAGGTGGAAACGCCCCCTCAAACAAAACTTCACTTTGGTAATACTATTACATTTATTTATTCATACTTTTATCTATATACACTAACCTATTTTTCCTCACAAGATTGCGGAGAACATTAACCCTTTATTTACTCTCCCTTTTAACCTGTCTTTCTATCCACAACGCACCTACACTAATCTCTTCTCCACCTAGGTCCACACATAAGTTAGAACAGATTTAACCCATCTAGATAGATAGATATATAGATATAGATAGATAGATAGATAGATAGATAGATAGATAGATAGATATGAGATAGATAGATAGATAGATAGATAGATAGATAGATAGATAGATAGATAGATATAAGGGATAGATAGATAGATAGATAGATAGATAGATAGATAGATAGATAGACAGATAGAAGGACAGTGGTGTACCCAGGATTTGTCCCTGGAGGGGTCCGGTTTGGGCAGGGGGCGTGTCCTGGAAGGTAAGTATCTACTCAGGGTCAGGATAATAAAAGGCGGGGTAGAAGGTACATTTTAAGTTCCTACAGGTCAGACTTCTGTGTTAGGAAGGGGATCTGGTTGCCAAGTAAGCCCACTGATTTCCTTTTCCAGATCGTGTTTCACACCAAATTGGCATGCCCTGCTGGTGGGTCAGTGGCCTTGGAGAGGGCTTAGATGAGTGATAGAGGACAGCAGCAGGGGTTAGGTGAGTAATGGAGGAGAGCGGCAGGGGTGGAGCTGTTAGGTGAGTGGTGGAGGACAGCGGCAGGGGGTGGAGCTGTTAGGTGAGTAGTGGAGGACAGCAGCAGGGGGTGGAGCTGTTAGTTTAGTAGTGGAGGACAGCATCAGGGGGTGGAGCTGTTAGTTGAGTAGTAGAGGACAGCGGCAGGGGGTGGAGCTGTTAGGTGAGTAGTGGAGGACAGCGGCAGGGGGTGGAGCTGTTAGGTGAGTAGTGGAGGACAGCGGCAGGGGTGGAGCTGTTAGGTGAGTAGTGGAGGACAGTGGCAGGGGTGGAGCTGTTAGGTGAGAAGTAGAGGACAGCGGCAGGGGGTGGAGCAGTTAGGTGAGTAGTGGAGGACAGTGGCAGGGGTGCAGCAGTTAGGTGAGTAGTGGAGGACAGTGGCAGGGGGTGCAGCAGTTAGGTGAGTAGTGGAGGACAGCAGCAGGGTGGAGCTGTTAGGTGAGTAGTGGAGGACAGTGGCAGGGGGTGGAGCTGTTAGGTGAGTAGTGGAGGACAGCAGCAGGGGTGGAGCTGTTAGGTGAGTAGTGGAGGACAGCGGCAGGGGTGGAGCAGTTAGGTGAGTAGTGGAGGACAGCGGCAGGGGGTGGAGCAGTTAGGTGAGTAGTGAAGGACAGTGGCAGGGGGTGGAGCAGTTAGGTGAGTAGTGGAGGACAGTGGCAGGGGTGGAGCTGATAGGTGAGTAGTGGAGGACAGCAGCAGGGGTGGAGCTGTTAGGTGAGTAGTGGAGGACAGCGGCAGGGGTGGAGCAGTTAGGTGAGTAGTGGAGGACAGCAGCAGGGGTGGAGCAGTTAGGTGAGTAGTGAAGGACAGTGGCAGGGGGTGGAGCTGTTAGGTGAGTAGTGGAGGACAGCGACAGGGGGTGGAGCAGTTAGGTGAGTAGTGAAGGACAGTGGCAGGTGGTGGAGCAGTTAGGTGAGTAGTGGAGGACAGCAGCAGGGGTGGAGCTGTTAGGTGAGTAGTGGAGGACAGAGACAGGGGGTGGAGCAGTTAGGTGAGTAGTGGAGGACAGAGACAGGGGGTGGAGCAGTTAGGTGAGTAGTGGAGGACAGAGACAGGGGGTGGAGCAGTTAGGTGAGTAGTGGAGGACAGCGGCAGGGGTGGAGCAGTTAGGTGAGTAGTGGAGGACAGCGGCAGGGGTGGAGCTGTTAGGTGAGTAGTGGAGGACAGCAGCAGGGGTGGAGCAGTTAGGTAAGTGGTGGAGGACAGCAGGAGGAGGTGATGGTTACATGGCACAGCATACAGCATTGATTGGACAGGAGCCCGTGCGTGTACCATGGGACTGCTAGAAAGGTGAGTTTTTATGGTGATTGGGCCGTAATGATAAGGTAGACGATAATCGGGCATAGTAACCGATGGGGATAATGTAACTAGGCAGCCTATGCCTGCATTAGGGACTGTATTATCCCCGTTTATTGCTCCTTATTTAACCATTATGTGGACAAATGGTGCAGTTGTAAATTGATGTAGAGTATTTTCTTTCATTATATTTACAAGCAGTTTTCCAGCAGTGTGAACCTGGATCTTTTCATTGTATAAAATCGGAATCAGTGAGTCACTTGTATCAAACTATTATGCTGGCAGCTTTCCAAGTGAATCTTGTACATATGATGTATCATTATTTGTGTTACATTCATCTTGTTACACACCACACACTGCTGCCAGTATAAGATACCTTGTAAAGTGTTACAATTTTGTCATAGTGATCACCTTTAAATTATAAATTGTCTGAATGTGCAGATCCAATTTCTTCTTCTTAAAGTGGACCAACACCCAGGATTTTCACTATCCTGGGTGTTGGTCCACTTCCGAGCCCTGCTCACTGCATTCAGTGTTGCCACAATCTGGGCCCCAGTTCAAACTAGGGGCCCAGCTACCACATTATAGGTTATTATGGGGCCCCTAGTTTGTGAGGTCATGTGATGGCTGGGCCCCTAGTTTGAACTACGGTTTCTTTTCTTTTTTTAATTGGGCCCCGAGGCAACCAGGATAACCCCATTATTGGAAATTGAATTTCAAATTGGGGCCCAGCCATCACATGTTTTTAATTAGGGGGGCAGACACTGGGGTTGTATGGTGCCCAAAGATCCCTGATGGTGGCCCAGTTTAGTGGTAAGAAAGCAACAGGCTGATGGCGGATGTTTATGGGGCCGCTGAGAATTTTACTGCATGGGGCTATAACTGATCTGACCTCTAATGCCATTCACAGCTTCACCCGCCCATACCT
>CM051244.1:155523962-155548962 GCA_027917425.1 Gastrophryne carolinensis | reverse complement strand
TCCGCACGGCTCTGCACTCTCCACATTCCCGGGCCGCCTGAGCTGAGCTCTCCATTCCTTCGGGCTCTAGAGGGATGGAAGGAGACAAGCACCCGCTGGGACACACGACACCAGGTTCAAACTGGATGCCGGACCAAGGTTTCCAGATAATAAAATTAGTGGGGCTATAGTTCTATATGATGCCCCCAATTTGGCCACAGTCCCTATATAATAAGATGCCATTTCCTGTCCTGGAAGATCAAATGGGGAATTGTTTCCTGCGACAGGACACAATGTGAGGGGTATGCAGGGGACATCCTCCTTATATTGAGTATGGGGAATAGGAAACTATAAGATGAGCCTCTGGTAAGAAGGTGCTTCAGGTGCCTTCCTCAAAGGCTATGTGGTGAGCGACATCCCATGTGACCTCTGTGACCTCATTGCTTTAAAGTGGACCAAAACCTGGCATGGGGATCTATAAGATTACCAGGCCAATCGATTCCCTCCCCCGGGGCATCCAAAATCGGGATACCAGGCTATGTGAAACCCCCCAGGTCGCCCGTTCACTTAACTTGCTTCCCTGTCCAACGGCGCATGTGCGAGCCATGGGCGCATCCCCCCTATTCCTCTAGCTCCCTGTTAGAGGGAAGCGGGGGATGTGGCCGCCAGCGCGCTCGGAGCTGCTGGCCTTAGACGCGGGTGATGGCGTCATGTCCGAGCGCGCTGATTGGACGAGTGACCGCACATGCACCGTTGGACCGGGAAGAGGTGAGTTGTGCTCAGCAATCTGGGGGATTTCACACAGCAGGGCAATCCTGATGGGTTTTGGTCAACGCTCAAGCCGGGCGGGAGGCCTCACGCCCAGGTAGGGTCCCGGGGACGAGCCAGTGCAATTTGGAAATAAAAACTCCAGCCAACAGTAGAGGGGGGCCAGGTGGACTCCCCAGGCCGGGCTCGAGCCCTCCTGGGGGGGTAGGGGCCCCCGTGCGTGAATATGCAAAGTGCTTCGCTTCTGTGTCCGGGAGACCGGGATGAGGCGGAACGCTCAAGCCGGGTGGGAGGCCTCGAGCCCGGGTAGGGTCCCGGGCACGAGCGTTATTCCTTGGGTTGCCTCCACCAGAGCGTGCCATCACCTTTGTGGACCATGGCCGGTGGTCAGTTTACAGGCTCCTTGCTTCATCCTGGCACTCACCTTTGCCCTGGCTCCCTCGCCAATGCTATCACTGGCCACATACCCAGAATCTCTGGCCTGGCAATGGGAACGCACCCATGTCTATAGTAAACTGGGGATGTGGTCGCTCCTGCTTACTATTGCTGTCGCACAGCCATTAGGCTATGCCATCTTGTAGCCTGCAGGGCCCGGGGCCATTAGGCTATGCCAGCTTGTAGCCTGCAGGGCCCGGGGCCATTAGGCTATGCCAGCTTGTAGCCTGCAGGGCCCGGGGCCATTAGGCTATGCCAGCTTGTAGCCTGCAGGGCCCGGGGCCATTAGGCTATGCCGGCTTGTAGCCTGCAGGGCCCGGGGCCATTAGGCTATGCCGGCTTGTAGCCTGCAGGGCCCAGGGCCATTAGGCTATGCCGGCTTGTAGCCTGCAGGGCCCGGGGCCATTAGGTTATGCCATCTTGTAGCCTGCAGGGCCCGGGCCATTAGGCTATGCCATCTTGTAGCTTGCAGAGCCCGGGGCCATTAGGTTATGCCATCTTGTAGCCTGTAGGGCCCAGGGCCATTAGGCTATGCCGGCTTGTAACCTGCAGGGCCCGGGGCCATTAGGCTATGCCGGCTCGTAGCCTGCAGGGCCCGGGGCCATTAGGCTATGCCGGCTTGTAACCTGCAGGGCCCGGGGCCATTAGGCTATGCCGGCTTGTAGCCTGCAGGGCCCGGGGCCATTAGGCTATGCCGGCTTGTAGCCTGCAGGGCCCAGGGCCATTAGGCTATGACGGCTTGTAGCCTGCAGGGCCAGGAACCACCAAAGCTGGCCCCTGCGCCCTGTTCTACAAGCCTCCATAGCTGGTCCCGGGCTGGTTATGCTGGGTAAGGGGGACCTCATGCCATTTTTGGGGGGGGTTTAAGGGTTTTTAACCCTTAAAAAAAAATGGGTTCCCACAGCAACCCTATGTCATTGTTTTGAATTAAAAATAAAAAAATGCAATATATCATCTTTGAGACAGAATCAGGATATATTGCATCGTCATATGTGTATCGTGATATGTATCATATCGCCAGATTCTTGCCAATTCACACCCCTAGTGGCTATAGGGGGTTCAGGGGGCCCAGAAGGTCCGGGGGGGGGGCATCATATTGTGCACAATAAGAAGTGCTCCATTAATAGCTAAACATCTGTATAATGGAGCTCCCTCCATAGCTCTCCTCAGCCGCACCTACTGTCATATAAAACTCCGAAAGTGCTGAGCGGCCAGAAGCTCCTGTGTCACATTACCGGGCCAGAGAATAAATGGACAGCCTGGAGTCTGACATGACAGGACGATTTATCACCCGGCCTGAGAAAAAAAATCACCCACCCTGACCAGCACCAAATACACGCCAGATAGACGGAAGGACTGACACACAGGGGGTCATGCTAAATATTTGTTGAAGCCAGTGAGACTTTTGGGGCCTTATTCATGAAGGGATAGCGCCAGGTAGTGCCTTGTAAGCGCCAGGTAGTGCCTTGTAAGCGCCAGGTAAACACCCGACACAGCAGCAATTACACATTTATGAAGCAGAATCTGGTGAGCGACTGGAACAACGCCATGTAGTGTTCGATTCATCATTATCCCAGGCTCAGCGTACATCGCCGGCGTTCATCCTTGCAGCGTCTTACCTGTCGCTACCTGCCGCTCTCCCATACATTTCTATGGACGATCCTTTTTTATTTTTTTAAAACTCAAATCTTTCAGACATGTATCCTGAGTCCTGACCTAGAAAATGACATTTTTGAAAGCTTTTTTGGATTAATAATATTTTTATGCAGATTTGTCCTTACATGTCTGGTATTAAAGTGTTCATGTTACAATGTAATAACAATGTCATTCTATATGTTTTCGCTTTGTTACTAGTGTATACGTGTTCAAAAACAGACTTTAATCACGCAGCTTCTGGCGCTATGGGCTACATCGACTCGATTTTGGCCCTTATTTAACAAGAGATAGCGGCAGGTAGCGACTGGTGAGTGAACGGTAATGACGGTCACCGCCACGAGAACGCCGGCTCCCCACCACAATCACACATTTATCAAGCCGATCCTGCTTAGCGACTGAGAGAGCGCCAGATAGCGAATCATTCATCATTATTCCAGCCTCAGCCCACAGCGCCAGCGAGCGACCTTGAACAGCGACAGGTATGACCTCTCGCTACCTGGCGCTCTCCAATGCATTTCAATGGAGCAATCTTTAAATATTCATAATTAATTTTTTTTTTTTTTTTTTTTAAATGTCAAAAATTCTGTGACCACTTCTGCAATGTTAGATATTTTTTTTATGGTAAAAAAAAAAAAAAAAAAAAATTTGTGCAGAATTGATATTACAGGTCTGATATTAATGTATTCATATTACAAAATGTTTTTAAAAACTTGTTTTTTTTGTTTCAAAAAATATGGTTGTTTGGGGGTTAAAAAACTACTTTTAACACATCGCCGCCAGCGCTCTGGGGTTTAAACATGCATTTCACAGCGCGAGAATTTTTTGAGCGTGATTTGTTAATGAATATGGTGGGAGCCGTTCGCTATGGCCATTCGCTGTCATGCGCTCCCATACAGCGCGGAACCTGTCAAATAGCGAATCATCACCCCGTATTCAACATTACTGCACACCGACTGAGTCGCTATCAACAACCGAACAACGGCCAAGCACAGCGACTACTAGCGGGCGCTGTGAAAATACCGCTACAGTCGCTCAACTGTCGCTACCTGGCGCTATTAATAAATCAGCCTCCCTGAGTGCCGGAACTTTTTGAGGCTGTTTTCTTGATGAATGTGGTGTCAGTCGCACTGAGCTGGCGCTACCATTCGCTCCCATACAGCGTAGTACTGTGTTATATCACATAACGTATTAAAAAATGCCGGCCAGCGACTGAGACGCTCTGAAACAACGAACCATGGCCGAGCACAGCGACTAGTAGTGTTCGCTCTGAAATCCTCGCTACAGACGCTCATCTGTCGCTACCTGGCGTTAGTAATGAATCAGCCTGCCCATTTTTTTTTAGTTTGAAAACAATTGAACCCTATGCAGAAAAAAATAGTGAAATCTTTAGCATAGCCCATAGGGTGCTGTTATTTCCAAATGTTAGAAATATATCTCATCACTGGAAAATGAATGTACCTAAACTGCAAAAATATACATTTGGGGGGAAACATACAGGAGAAATACTTTTATTTTTGCACTTGTGCTATTGCTAAAAAGCTCACCGAGATGCAGTTTGCGATCCACACTGCAATGCACAGTGGCTTCACCAATTATTTAGCATGAACCTCATAATAAGCAGAAGAAGATGATGAAAAAAGGAAAAATTATAATTAGTGAATTATTAAAAAAGGAATAAGGCAAAAAGAGACAAGCTAATAATGGACAGATATACTGTAAGATAGATACAAGATAGATAGATAGATAGATAGATATAGATAGATATGAGATAGATAGATAGATATAGATAGATAGATAGATAGATAGATAGATAGATAGATATGAGATAGATAGATAGATAGATAGATAGATAGATAGATAGATAGATAGATATGAGATAGATAGATATGGATAGATAGATAGATAGATAGATAGATAGATAGATAGATAGATAGATATGAGATAGATAGATAGATAGATAGATAGATAGATAGATAGATAGATATGGGATAGATAGATAGATAGATAGATAGATAGATAGATAGATAGATAGATATGAGATAGATAGATAGATAGATAGATAGATACATATGGGATAGATAGATAGATAGATAGATAGATAGATAGATAGATAGATAGATAGATATGAGATAGATAGATATGGATAGATAGATAGATAGATAGATAGATAGATAGATAGATAGATATGAGATAGATAGATAGATAGATAGATAGATAGATAGATAGATATGAGATAGATAGATAGATAGATAGATAGATAGATAGATAGATACATATGGGATAGATAGATAAATAGATAGAGAGATAGATAGATATGGGATAGATAGATAGATAGATAGATAGATACATACATATGGGATAGATAGATAGATAGATAGATAGATAGATAGATAGATAGATAGATATGGGATAGATAGATTGATAGATAGATAGATATGGGATAGATAGATAGATAGATAGATATGGGATAGATAGATAGATAGATAGATAGATAGATAGATAGATAGATACATATGAGATAGATAGATAGATAGATAGATAGATATGGGATAGATAGATTGATAGATGGATAGATAGATATGAGATAGATAGATAGATAGATAGATAGATAGATAGATAGATATGAGATAGATAGATAGATAGATATGGGATAGATAGATAGATAGATAGATAGATAGATAGATAGATATGGGATAGATAGATAGATAGATAGATACATATGGGATAGATAGATAGATAGATAGATAGATAGATAGATACATAGATAGATATGGGATAGATAGATTGATAGATAGATAGATAGATAGATATGGGATAGATAGATAGATAGATAGATAGATAGATAGATAGATAGATATGGGATAGATAGATAGATAGATAGATAGATAGATAGATAGATAGATAGATAGATACATATGAGATAGATAGATAGATAGATAGATAGATAGATATGGGATAGATAGATTGATAGATAGATAGATAGATATGGGATAGATAGATAGATAGATAGATAGATGATAGATAGATAGATATATATGAGATAGATAGATAGATAGATACATATGGGATAGATAGATAGATAGATAGATAGATAGATAGATAGATAGATATGAGATAGATAGATATGGATAGATAGATAGATAGATAGATAGATAGATAGATAGATAGATAGATAGATATGAGATAGATAGATAGATAGATAGATAGATAGATAGATAGATATGAGATAGATAGATAGATAGATAGATAGATAGATAGATAGATACATATGGGATAGATAGATAGATAGATAAATAGATAGAGAGATAGATAGATATGGGATAGATAGATTGATAGATAGATAGATATGGGATAGATAGATAGATAGATAGATAGATAGATAGATAGATACATACATATGGGATAGATAGATAGATAGATAGATAGATAGATAGATAGATATGGGATAGATAGATTGATAGATAGATAGATATGGGATAGATAGATAGATAGATAGATAGATAGATAGATAGATAGATATGGGATAGATAGATAGATAGATAGATAGATAGATAGATAGATAGATACATATGAGATAGATAGATAGATAGATAGATAGATAGATATGGGATAGATAGATTGATAGATGGATAGATAGATATGAGATAGATAGATAGATAGATAGATAGATAGATAGATATGAGATAGATAGATAGATAGATAGATAGATAGATATGGGATAGATAGATAGATAGATAGATAGATAGATAGATAGATAGATAGATAGATATGGGATAGATAGATAGATAGATAGATAGATAGATACATATGGGATAGATAGATAGATAGATAGATAGATAGATACATAGATAGATATGGGATAGATAGATTGATAGATAGATAGATAGATAGATAGATAGATAGATATGGGATAGATAGATAGATAGATAGATAGATAGATAGATAGATAGATAGATATGGGATAGATAGATAGATAGATAGATAGATAGATAGATAGATACATATGAGATAGATAGATAGATAGATAGATAGATAGATAGATATGGGATAGATAGATTGATAGATAGATAGATAGATATGGGATAGATAGATAGATAGATAGATAGATAGATATGGGATAGATAGATAGATAGATAGATAGGGGATAGATAGATAGATATATATGAGATAGATAGATAGATAGATACATATGGGATAGATAGATAGATAGATAGATAGATAGATAGATAGATAGATAGATAGATATGGGATAGATAGATAGATAGATAGATAGATAGATCGATGTGAGATAGATAGATAGATAGATATGAGATAGATAGATAGATAGATAGATAGATAGATAGATATGGGATAGATAGATAGATATATAGATAGATAGATAGATAGATAGATAGATAGATATGGGATAGATAGATAGATAGATAGATAGATAGATAGATAGATATGGGATAGATAGATAGATAGATAGATAGATAGATAGATAGATAGATAGATATGAGATAGATAGATAGATAGATAGATAGATAGATAGATAGATATGGGATAGATAGATAGATAGATAGATAGATAGATAGATAGATATGAGATAGATAGATAGATAGATAGATAGATAGATAGATAGATGATAGATAGATAGATAGATAGATAGATAGATAGATAGATATGAGATAGATAGATAGATAGATAGATAGATATGAGATAGATAGATAGATAGATAGATAGATAGATAGATAGATGATAGATAGATAGATAGATGATAGATAGATAGATAGATAGATAGATAGATATGAGATAGATAGATAGATAGATATGGGATAGATAGATAGATAGATAGATAGATAGATAGATAGATAGATAGATATGGGATAGATAGATAGATAGATAGATAGATAGATAGATAGATATGAGATGGATAGATAGATATGAGATAGATAGATAGATAGATAGATAGATAGATATGGGATAGATAGATAGATAGATAGATAGATAGATAGATATGAGATAGATAGATAGATAGATAGATAGATATGGGATAGATAGATAGATAGATAGATAGATAGATAGATAGATAGATAGATATGAGATAGATAGATAGATAGATAGATAGATAGATAGATAGATGATAGATAGATAGATAGATAGATAGATAGATATGAGATAGATAGATAGATAGATAGATAGATAGATAGATATGAGATAGATAGATAGATAGATAGATAGATAGATAGATAGATGATAGATAGATAGATAGATAGATAGATAGATAGATAGATAGATGATAGATAGATAGATAGATAGATAGATAGATAGATATGAGATAGATAGATAGATAGATAGATAGATAGATAGATAGATAGATATGGGATAGATAGATAGATAGATAGATAGATAGATAGATAGATATGGGATAGATAGATAGATAGATAGATAGATAGATAGATATGAGATGGATAGATAGATAGATAGATAGATAGATAGATAGATAGATAGATAGATATGGGAACAGTCAGTGTTGGATATATCGTTAACTTTGCTGCCTCAATCCTCTTTGTTGGGTAAAAATAAAATCAGTATTCCCAAAGGAGAATGAGGGTGGAGCCAGATGACAGTGACAGCAGCTGGTGGGAGGGGCTTAAATCTCACCACTGAAGCCACAGAAAGAAGGAAGAACCTTCTGTAATGATCTCTTTTAGACAGTATCTGTCCCATTTCTAGTGGGATAAAGGGATAAACAGAAGATGGGAGATTTCAAGCAATTAAGCACTCCATCTTTAATAAGAAGTGAAATCTCGTGGTGAGGTAACCCTTTAAATGTAACAGGACCTCATCACATTGAGGTCATAATAGTGAGCTGAGAAGCCTGCGTCTTGCGGTCTCACCCACGCCCTGTCCTCCCGACTCCTCTCCATCAATCTCTAATTACTGAGCATCCGCACAAGCACTTCTTATCTTACTCCAGACTCATCTCAACTTATATTTAGCCCCTCCGCGCTGTCTCCCTTCTTAATATGGAGACTGGAAAAAAATCAGAATTTCAGCAGCCCAAATGGAGAACCGTTCTGAATCCATCTGAGCCCAACCAGGATCAATACCCCTCACACGTCCTCACCCTGAAGATTGCGCAATAATTATCACATCATCCAATCACTTACCATGGAAGGGCTGTAACGTCCCTCCTGTAACATCTAACTTATACCCCGAGACCCTTAACCTATAATAACCCCTGAGCCTCCAAAATTAATACCTTCTCTACACGGCTGTTGAAAATTACACTTAAAGTGGACCAAAACCCTGTGCTGGCGGCTGCATCCCCCGCTACCCTCTAACAGGGCGCGTGCCCACGTTGGTCATTCGCAATTGCCCTATAATTATCACATCATCCAATTACTTACAATGGAAGGGCAGTAACGTCCCTCTTATAACATCTACCTTATACCCCGAGACCCTTAACCTATAAAAACCCCTCACCCACCCACTATCAGGGAGTATGCCCACGTCGGCCATTCGCAATTGCCCTATAATTATCACATCATCCAATAACTTACACTGGAAGGGCAGTAACATCTCTTCTGTAACATCTAAATTATACCCCAAGACCCTTAAAGTGGACCAACACCCACCGGTGATCGGCCCGGGAATCTATAAGATTCCCGGGCTGATCACCTCCCTCCCCGCGGGACATCCGAGATCGGGATGTCCCGCGGGGTGAAACCCCCCCAAACACCCCAAACTCCTTACCTTATCGTGAATGGCCGGCGCAGGCACGCGCGCGTCAAGAGGGACGCGCGGGAGGCGGCGGCGGCGGAGCCGCTTGTCCGCGGCTTGTCCGTCGGCCTGGAGAGAGGTGAGTTCGGGGGGGTTTCACACAGCGGGGCACCCCGATCGGGGTGCCCCACCGAAGTGGACCAAGACCCAGGATAGTCAAAATCCTGGGTGTTGGTCCACTTTAACCTATGAAAACCCCTCACCTACCCTCTAACAGGGCGCGTGCCCACGTCGGCCATTCGCAATTGCCCTATAATTATCACATCATCCAATTACTTACAATGGAAGGGCAGTAACGTCCCTCTTATAACATCTACCTTATACCCCGAGACCCTTAACTTATAAAAATAACTTATAAAAATACCCCTCAACTAATTAAAATCACACTTAAAGTGGACAAAAACCCAGGATTTTGACTATCCTGGGTTTTGGTCCTTGCCCCCAGGGTGCCCGCCGTATGAAACCTCCTGGTTGCCCGGATAAACTCACCTCTTCTCGGTCCTACAGTGCATGCGTAGCCACTTGTCCAATCAGTGCGCTCGGATCCGCTCCCGTCCCTTCGTCTAAGCCTCCGTTTAAGGCAAACAAATGTGCTGGCGGCCGCATCCCCCGCTACCCTCTAACAAGGAGCGTGCCTGCGCCGGCCATTCACAAATGCCCTATAATTATCACATCCTCCAATCAGTTACACTGGAAGGCCTGTGACATCCTTCCTGTAACAACTAATTTATACCTGAAGCATGCTAAAGGGATAGCAGGGATGTGGTCGCTGCTTGCGCATGCGCCGTCGGACCGGGAAAGAGGGTGAGTTTCTGGGCAGCGTGGGGGTATCACACAGCAGGGCATCCCGATCTTATATTCCCGGGCCGATCTCCATAGGTTTTGGGCTTTAACCTATATAAACCTCATAAATGGATACTCACTTAACGTTATAAAGCATTGGCTTCCTATTCCATGAGAGGGCCCTCATCCAATATGAAACCACCTATAACCTATACAAACCCAAAAGAGTTCCCTGGGCTAAATAAAATCACCATCAACCTATATAAACCTCATAACAGACCTTCCGCAATAATGGATACCCCTTAACCTTATAAAGCAAAGGCTTCCTATTCCATGAGTGGTTCTTATCCAAATTAAACCACCAAACGTGCAGACTGATTCATCACTAACGCCAGTTAGCGACAGATGAGCGTCTGTAGCTGCATTTTCAGAGCGTCCGCTAGTAGTCACTGTGCTCAGCCGTGGGTCGCTAGTTCATGGCGACTCAGTCGCTGTTCAGTAATGTTGAATACATTGTGAGGAGTCGCTTTTTGACCAGTACAGCGCTGTATGGGAGCGCATGTTAGCGACTGCTCATAGCGACTGACTCACAACATATTCAGCAAAAAAACAGGCTCACAAATCTCTGGCGCTGAAAAATGCTTCTCTGAATCCCAGAGCGCAGGAGGCTGTGTGATTAAAGTCTGTTTTTCAGCATCTATCCACTAGTAACAAAGCGAAAACATATGGAATTACATTGTAACCACATTGTAACATGAACACTTTAGTGGCAGAGCTGTAATGTCATTTCTGAAGAAATATATAAAAAATAAAAAAATGTGAAAAAAACTGCTTTTCCAATGCCAGAAGAGGTCACAGAATTATTTGTGATTTAAAAAACAAAAAAACAAAAACCCCCGTTTAGAGAGAAGAAAAGGATCGTCCATTGAAATGTATGGGAGAGCGACAGGTAGCGAGAGGTCATACCTGGCGCTGTGCAAGGCTGAACGCCGGCGCTGTTCGCTGAGGCTGTGAAAATGATGAATCAGACGCTACATGGCGCTATCCCAGTCGCTAAACAGATTCTGCTTGATAAATGTGTAATTGCTGCCGTGTCTGGCGTTCACCAGTCGCTACCTGTCGCTACCTGTCATTAACCAGCCGCTACCTGACGCTATCCCTTCTTAAATAAGTCCCTAAGTATAGGATCACGTTAACGCATCTTCCTTAAAGTGGACCAACACCCACAGCTGATCGGCCTGGGAATCTATAAGATTCCCGGGCCGATCAGCTCCCTGCCTGCGGGGCACCCTGATCGGGGATGCCCCGCTATGTGAAACCGCTGTACCGAGTACAGCGCTGTACTGGTCAAATAGCGACTCCTCACAATGTATTCAACATAACTGAACAGCGACTGAGTCGCTATGAAGTAGCGACCCACGGCCGAGCACTGCGACTACTAGCGGGCGCTCTGAAAATGCCCGCTACAGGCGCTCATCTGTCGCTCCCTGGCGTTAGTGATGAATCAGCCTGCCAATGTATCATCACTGGAAAGCTCCAGGGAGCGGCGCTGCTCGGCCAGGGAGCAATACAGCCAATCGCATTTAGTTAGGCCCTTATTCATGAAGGGATAGCGTCAGGTAGCGAAAGGTAGCGACAGGTGAACGCCGGACACGGCACGCAATTACACATTTATCAAGCAGAATCTGTTGTGCGACTGGGATAACGCCATGTAGCGTCTGATTCATCATTATCCCAGCCTCAGCGAACAGCGCCGGCGTTCAGCCTTGCAGAGTGCCAGGTATGACCTCTCGCTACCTGTCGCTCTCCCATACATTTCAATGGACGTTCTTTTACTTCTCTTTAAGCAGGGTTTTTGTTTAATTTATTTTTTTTGTTAATTCTCAAATAATGTTGGAATATTTCCTGGCATAGAAAAAGCAATTTTTTCATTTTTTTTATTTTATATATTTCTGCAGAATTGATATTACAGGTCTGATATTAATGTGTTCATGTTACAATGTTATTACAATGTAATTCCATATGTTTTTGCTTTGTTACTGGTGGATAGATGTTCAAAAACAGCCTTTAATCACACAGCCTCCGGCGCTCTGGGCTGCAGCAAAGCATTTTTGAGCGCCGGCGGTGTGTAAGGTTGTTTTTTTGATGAATTTGGTGTGAGTCGGTCGCACTGACCAGTCGCTGCTATTCGCTCCCATACAGCGCTGTACTGGTCATCCAGTGGTGGACTCCCCACAACGTATTCATCAGTGCTGCACAGTTGCTCTGAACTAGCGAACCACAGCCGAGCACAGCGACTACTAGCGGGCGCTCTGAAATGCCTGCTACAGACGCTCATCTGTCGCTACGTGGCGCTAATAATGAATCAGCCTGCCCATGTTGTTATGAATATTGGGCAAAGGCTTTAGTAAAATAGAAACACAGGCTGTTTTGGGGTGCTGGGCTGGGGATAGACTGTGATGACACAAGTATAGGATCACAGTATAGGATCACTTTAATGAGGAAAAAAACCCGGGATTATCACTCACTCAAGTTTTATTTCTCGACTAGTGCGTATTCTGATTTGGGTTGCATCACTGTGTGTTAAAGTGGACCTTCAGCATCATTTAATGAAAAGCTCAAACCTTTAAAAAACTGTTAAAAAAGGCTCTTATTCAGGGTGAGGGTCCGGATTAATGTGGGCAATCTTTATGTACAGGGGGGGAAACATATAAGATAGGCTCTTATTCAGGGTGAGGGTCCGGATTAATGTGGGCAATCTGTATGTACAGGGGGGGGCATAGAAGATAGGCTCTTATTCAGGGTGAGGGTCCGGATTAATGTGGGCAATCTGTATGTACAGGGTGTGGGAAACATAGAAGATAGGCTCTTATTCAGGGTGAGGGTCCGGATTAATGTGGGCAATCTGTATGTACAGGGTGTGGGAAACATAGAAGATAGGCTCTTATTCAGGGTGAGGGTCCGGATTAATGTGGGCAATCTGTATGTACAGGGTGTGGGAAACATATAAGATAGGCTCTTATTCAGGGTGAGGGTCCGGATTAATGTGGGCAATCTTTATCTACAGGGGGGAAACATATAAGATAGGCTCTTATTCAGGGTGAAGGTCCGGATTAATGTGGGCAATCTTTATGTACAGGGGGGAAACATATAAGATAGGCTCTTATTCAGGGTGAGGGTCCGGATGAATGTGGGCAATCTGTATGTACAGGGGGGAAACATATAAGATAGGCTCTTATTCAGGGTGAAGGTCCGCTTTAAGAAAGCCTTGAATTCTTACCAACACAAGGGCATGCTCTTCTCAATCAGCTTTCTATGCCGTGCATATTGATGGGTGGCATACAAAGCTGGATGAAGGGGTAACAGACATCCCTGCATCCACTTACCTGAGGCTGTGTGTGCTCATGGGATCATTAGAAAGATAAGCTTTCCAGGGATTCCAGGGATGTCACACATCGGAGCATCACAAATCGCTATGCCCCAAAATCAGGGAGACCACTGGCCCTAGAGTCTACCAGTTATTAATTGGGCTGAGGGGTCTTTAGGATTTAAGAGGGATTCACATCAATGGGGGGGGGGGGGGTTTGTTTTGAATTGAGGAGCTAATCATTTGGCTAGAGGGTTTCTTATGCATTGAGGAGGCATCCATTTGGCTGGGGTGTCTCTTATGGATTAAGGGGTAGACTTTGGGCTGGGGTGTCTCTTATGGATGGAGGGGGTAGTCATTTGGCTGGGGTGTCTCTTATGGATGGAGGGGTAGTCATTTGGCTGGGGTGTCTCTTATGGATGGAGGGGTAGTCATTAGTCTGGAGTGTCTCTTATGGATTGAGGGGGTAGTCATTTGGCTGGGGTGTCTCTTATGGATGGAGGGGGTAGTCATTTGGCTAGGGGATTTCTTATGGGTTGAGGAGTTAGTCAATTGGCTAGAGGGTTTCTTATGGATGGAGGGGGTAGTCATTTGGCTGGAGTGTGTCTTATGGAATGAGGGGGTAGTCATTTGGCTGGGGATTTCTTATGGATTATGAAGGGGGTAGTTATTTAGGCCAGAGAAATAGCAAGGATAAGGCAAGGTATTAATCACAATGAGATGATATTATCATTTATTAGATGCCGGGTGTTTCATTTGGGTCGATAGGCTAATATAGGAGGATAGGAGGGGCTTCTCTTATGTATTCAGTATTCCTTTGGGCTGAGGGTTGTATTGATTTCGGTTGAGATGGGATGCATTGAAGGAAGAACGTGTTTGATATATATATATATGGCTGACGTCAGCACTGGGCATACCTGGGCAGGTGCCAGGGCCACTGCGCCTTGGATGTGCCCACCTCACATGGTGGACATGTGACACACCTCTCCCTATGGCAGCCCCTATACAGGACGCAGGGAGGTGCAGTAATCAGGATTGAGGACTGTCAGCCTGGGACAAAATGCTCATCGACAGATTGTTTCTGTCAACCCTTCTATTATTTGTTTCTTTCTATCCTTTTCCTTATTGCTACCAGTCCTTTGTTCTCTGCTTTTTCTTTCTTCCTTCCTTTCTTTCTGCCATTTTCTTTCTTTCCTATTCTTTTTATTCTTTTTTTGTCATCCATTCTCTTTCTTTCTTTCTTCCTTTCTTCCTTTCTTTCTTTCTTTCTTTCTTTCTTTCTTTCTTTCTTTCTTTCTTTCTTTCTTTCTTTCCTATTCTTTTTATTCTTTTTTTTGTCATCCATTTTCTTTCTTTCTTTCTTCCTTTTTTTCTTTCTTTCATTCATACTTACTTTATTTGTTGGGGTTATTACTTCCCTTTCTTTCATTTCATCTCTGATATTCCTTCTATAGTTAATTCTCTTTCTTCCTTCTATTCTTTTTTTTCTCTTTCTTTCCTTCTATTATTTTTCGTTACTTCTGGCTTTCTTTCTTTTGTATTCTCCATTCTTTTGTTATATATCATACATTCTGTACATTACGGGGAGGGCCGATTCATTAATAGCGCCAGGTAGCGACAGATGAGCGGCCGTTGTTCGGTTGTTGACAGAGACTCAGTCGGTTTGCCGTAATGTTGAATACAAGGTGAGGAGTCGCTATTTGACAGGTTCCGCGCTGTATGGGAGCGCATGATAGCGAATGGCCATAGCGAACGGCTCCCACCATATTCATTAACAAATCACGCTCAAAAAATTCTCGCGCTGTGAAATGCTTGTTTAAACCCCAGAGCGCTGGCGGCGATGGGTTAAAAGTAGTTTTTTAACCCCCAAACAACCATATTTTTGGAAAAAAAAAAAACAAGTTTTTAAAAACATTTTGTAATATGAATACATTAATATCAGACCTGTAATATCAATTCTGCACAAATTTTTTTTTTTCCCTTAAAAAAAATATCTAACATTGCAGAAGTGGTCACAGAATTTTTGACATTTAAAAAAAAAAAAAAAAAAAATTAATAACAATTAATTATGAATATTTAAAGATTGCTCCATTGAAATGCATTGGAGAGCGCCAGGTAGCGAGAGGTCATACCTGTCGCTGTTCAAGGTCGGACGCTGGCGCTGTGGGCTGAGGCTGGAATAATGATGAATGAGTGGCTATATGGCGCTATCTCAGTCGCTAAGCAGGATCGGCTTGATAAATGTGTGATTGTGGTGGGGAGCCGGCGTTCTCGTGGCGGTGGCCCGTCATTACCGGCCGCTCACCAGTCGCTACCTGGCGCTATCCCTTGTTAAATAAGGGCCTTTGTTTTTTCCATTCCTTCGTTCCTTGTGAAGTATGGCAGAGATGCCAGGATGGCAGACTGAAACCCTGAGCTTCTTAGGGGGACATGTTTTTGCATTTTGATAGGAAAATGACCCTGCAACAAGCTGGCTGTGGTGGCCGGTAACGGGATTGGGTCAATAGGGGACGGGTTGGATTTCACATAAGTAGATGGAATCTTTGGGAATATCCATCCTACAAGCAGCTTAACACCATGGAGTGGCATACCACACAGCAAGGGCCTACATAAACCTAGAGCCAGTCCTAAATATATATATATATATATATATATATATATATATATATATGCAGGAATCTATGGGAAACAAACATTGAAATATAGAAGAGGACTGAGCAGAGATCCCCTATGGGGTACATACATTCATATATAGAATGCGAATGGAAGCAGATCTCCTTTTTGGTACAGACATTAATATGATATATATACTGGGATGAATGGAGATCTCCTATGGGGTACATACTGTACATTGATTTATATATACATGAGTGGAAATTTCGTATAGGGGAACATACATTGATAAACATATACATTTGGGCTGAGTGGAGCTCTCTTATGGGATATATATATATATATATATATATATATATATATAGTGGAGTTGAGCAGAGATCTATTGGGTACATACATTTATTTATATATGTACTGGCCTAAACAGAGATCTCCTGTTGGGTTGAGATCCTCTGGGGTACTTACAGAACACATTGATATGCATAGTGAGACTCCTATGGGGTTCATACATTGACAGATATACAGTACAGAGCTGAGTGGAGCGCTCTTATGGAATATATATATATATATATATATATATATATAGTGGAACTGAGCAGAGATCTATTGAGTACATACATCTATTTATATATATACTGGCCTGAGCAGAGATCTGTTGGATCGAGATCCTCTGGGGTACATACAGAACATTGATATACATAGTGAGACTCCTATGGGGTACATACATTGAGAGATATACAGTACATGGCTTTGTGGAGATCTCCTATGGGGTACATACACTGACTGAGCAGGGATTTCCTATGGGGGACATACATTGATATGTATAGTGTGGCATCCTATGGGGCGCATACATTGAGATCTATCTATCTATCTATCTATCCCATATCTATCTATCTATCTATCTATCTATCTATCTATCTATCTATCCCATATCTATCTATCTATCTATCTATCTATCTATCTATCTATCTATCCCATATCTATCTATCTATCTATCTATCTATCTATCTATCTATCTATCCCATATCTATCTATCTATCTATCTATCTATCTATCTATCTATCTATCTATCCCATATCTATCTATCCCATATCTATCTATCTATCTATCTATCTATCTATCTATCTATCTCCTATCTATCTATCTATCTATCTATCTATCTATCTATCTATCTATCTCATATCTATCTATCTATCTATCTATCTATCTATCTATCTATCTCATATCTATCTATCTATCTATCTATCTATCTATCTATCTATCTATCTCATATCTATCTATCTATCTATCTATCTATCTATCTATCTATCTATCTCATATCTATCTATCTATCTATCTATCTATCTATCTCATATCTATCTATCTATCTATCTATCTATCTATCTATCTATCTATCTATCTCTGAACTGGGATCTCCTGTTGGATTGAGATCCTCTTAGGTACATACAGAATATTGATATGCATAGTGAGACTCAAATGGGGTACATATATTGAGAGATATACAGTACAGGGCTTTGTGGAGATCTCCTATAGGCTCCATACATTAAGAGTACAGGGCTGTATATATATATATATATATATATATATATATATATATATATATATATATATATACAGAGCTGAGCGGAGATCTCCTGTTGGATTGAGATCCTCTGGGGTACATACAGAACATTGATATGCATAGTGGGGTATATAGAGGATTGAGCGGTGGTTTCCTATGGTGTACATACAGTGATATATATATATATATATATATATATATATATATATATATACAGGGCTGAGCTATTAACATTTGTGAAACCTCATTAGTGAGGGACAAACTGTCACCATCTTTTAAATGATCCTGGCCCCTTTAACAAGCGCGTTCCTTGCACCTTGCTTGCTGATCGGAGCCCTGCGGGCCACCCATGGGTGCAGCATGTGCGAGGTCTGGGAGCGCTGCTGGTGCCAGCAGGACACTTGAGGAGCCGAGGGGGTATATTGGGAACAAGATCTCATGTCGACATATATAGACAGAGGAACAGAAGGAGGGAGGACAGGTGACGAGGGTCCAGACTTGAGGCCGGGGGGTCCCTCCCACCTCCCCAACCTCCTCCTATCCAGCCCCCTCATCTTCTTTTATGGCCTTGGTGTCAAGTTTTCTCTTTGCTTTTCAGTCTCGGCGCGTAGGGAAGTCGACCACCAGTCGTCCCCAGACTCTCGCCCTGGTCTCCAGCAGCTCCGGGAGACCCCCTCGAGCTTTGCTCCCCACCCCGACCCAAGCGAGCTGCCGTCCCCAAAGAGAGAGCCAAGGAGCTACCTGTCCCCCCTGCTACCCCCGGGGTCCAGCCTTTACCTGTAGGGGCGGAGAAGGGACTTTTTTTTTTCTATCCTCCCACATTTCCCCCCCCCCTCACCCTTGACTTTAAATTGGGACCGGAATTTGGTGACCCGACGACTCGTTGGAGCCTTGCGAGAGGATGAAGGGGCCGTGGCTGGTACTGGCGGCTCTGTGCCTCGCTCTGGCCAACCTGGGCGCCCGGGGCGAGGATGGGCTCGACTTCCCCGAGTACGACGGCGAGGACAGGGTCATCCACATCAGCCTGAAGAACTACAAGGCCGCCCTCAAGAAGTACGACGTCTTGGCCTTGCTCTACCACGAGCCCATCGAGGATGACAAGGCCTCCCAGAGGCAGTTCGAGATGGAGGAGCTGATCTTGGAGGTACAAAGAGGCGCGATAAGTCATTAGCCATTATTCCTTTTGGGTTGGGTTAAAAGGGGGACTCCAAATCTAAGGGGAGGAGTCAAAAGATTTCCTATAGAGTATGTGTATGAACAGGGCAGGCGTCAGCAGGGCTTTATTCACCATTAGGCAACCCTAGGCACGTGCCTAGGGCGGCAAGCTAGAAGGGGGGGAGTGCGCTGCCCTTATTACTATAGTAAAGAAAAGAAATTAAAACTTGCATAGCCAGAACATTAATGCCTCCTAACAAGCACCACAGAAGGATGCAGAGTCTATTTGTGTGAAGGGGGGTGCAATCAGTTGAACCCAGGCCAGAGCATCTCCCCTCCACTGGTGTGGTCATGTGACTCCTGTATATTAGAATGCAGTAAAAGATGCATAATGTTTGCCTGCTTCTCTGCATTTCGCCCTTTGTGCCCTCCAGTCCATTGGTCTCTTTCCCCCCTACACACTTTTTTTTTTATATGGACCCTGACCTAACTAACCCTGACCTAACTAACCTAACCCCAAATCTAAGGGGAGGAGTCAAAAGATTTCCTATAGAGTATGTGTATGAACAGGGCAGGCGTCAGCAGGGCTTTATTCACCATTAGGCAACCCTAGGCACGTGCCTAGGGCGGCAACCTGGAAGGGGGGGGAGTGCGCTGCCCTTACCACTATAGTAAAGAAAAGAAATTAAAACTTGCATAGCCAGAACATTAATGCCTCCTAACAAGCACCGCAGAAGGATGCAGAGTGTATCTGTGTGAAGGGGGGTGCAATCAGTTGAACCCAGGCCAGAGCATATCCCCTCCACTGGTGTGGTCATGTGACTCCTGTATATTAGAACGCAGTAAAAGATGCATAATGTTTGCCTGCTTCTCTGCATTTCGCCCTTTGTGCCCTCCAGTCCATTGGTCTCTTTCCCCCTACACACTTTTTCTTTTATATGGACCCTGACCTAACTAACCCTATGGACCCTGACCTAACTAACCCTGACCTAACTAACCTAACCCCAAATCTAAGGGGAGGAGTCAAAAGATTTCCTATAGCGTATGTGCATGAACAGGGCAGGCGTCAGCAGGGCTGTATTTACCATTAAGCAACCCTAGGCACGTGCCTAGGGCGGCAACCTAGAAGGGGGGGGGAGTGCGCTGCCCTTACTACTATAGTAAAGAAAAGAAATTAAAACTTGCATAGCCAGAACATTAATGCCTCCTAACAAGCACCACAGAAGGATGCAGAGTCTATTTGTGTGAAGAGGGGGTGCAATCGGTTGAACCCAGGCCAGAGCATCTCCCCTCCACTGGTGTGGTCATGTGACTCCTGTATATTAGAACGCAGTAAAAGATGCATAATGTTTGCCTGCTTCTCTGCATTTCGCCCTTTGTGCCCTCTAGTCCATTGCTCTCTTTCCCCCTACACACATTTTTTCTATATGGACCGTGGCGTAACTAACCTAAAAGGGGGCGAAAGCAGTGCCTAGGGCACCATGAACCCCAAATATGGCCCTGGGCGTCAGCACTAGGCATACCCGGGCACATGCCGGGGCCCCTGCACCCTGGGAGGGCCCTCCTCATTCCCTCCACCCTGGGCAGCCCCTCAGGATGCAGGGCTGTGCAGTAACCAGGGCTAAGGACTGTCCACCAGGGGGGATTGGCCATTGGGAGAGTCTTTCTTTCTGTCAGTCCTTCTATTCTTTTTTTCTTTCGTTCTATTTTATTTCTGTGTTCCTCTCCTCTGTTCTTTCTGTCATTTCTTTCTTTCTTTCTTCTTTTCTTCTATTATTTCTATCAGTCCTTCTATTCTTTCTTTCCTTTTCATCCAGTCTTTTTCTTTCTTTCATTGGTTCGTTCTGTCATTCCTTTTCTTTCTTCTTTTCTTTTATTATTTCTATCAGTCCTTCTATTCTTTCTTTCCTTCCATCCAGTCTTTTTCTTTCTTTCATTGGTTCGTTCTGTCATTCCTTTTCTTTCTTTCTTCTTTTCTTCTATTATTTATATCAGTCCTTCTATTCTTTCTTTCTTTCCTTTTCATCCAGTCTTTTTCTTTCTTTCATTGGTTCGTTCTGTCATTCCTTTTCTTTCTTTCTTTCTTCTATTATTTCTATCAGTCCTTCTATTCTTTCTTTCCTTCCATCCAGTCTTTTTCTTTCTTTCATTGGTTCGTTCTGTCATTCCTTTTCTTTCTTTCTTCTTTTCTTCTATTATTTCTATCAGTCCTTCTATTTTTTCTTTCCTTCTATCCAGTCTTTTTCTTTCTTTCATTGGTTCGTTCTGTCATTCCTTTTCTTTCTTTCTTCTTTTCTTCTATTATTTCTATCAGTCCTTCTATTCCTTCTTTCCTTCCATCCAGTCTTTTTCTTTCTTTCATTGGTTCGTTCTGTCATTCCTTTTCTTTCTTTCTTCTTTTTTTCTATTATTTCTATCAGTCCTTCTATTCTTTCTTTCCTTCCATCCAGTCTTTTTCTTTCTTTCATTGGTTCGTTCTGTCATTCCTTTTCTTTCTTTCTTCTTTTCTTCTATTATTTCTATCAGTCCTTCTATTCTTTCTTTCCTTCCAACCAGTCTTTTTCTTTCTTTTATTTATTTTCTTCTCTTATTTTTTCTGTCATTCCCTCTATTCTTTTTGTCATGCCCTCTCTTTCTTTCTTCTGTCGGTCCTTCTTTTCTTTCCTTCCTCCTATCCCCTTTTTTCTTTTCCGCTTTTGTCAGCTTTCTTTTTTCGGTCATTCCATTTATTCCTTCTTTGTTTCTGTCATTCATTCTATGCTTTTGCTTCTTTCCTTGTATTTGTTATATTTGTTTCTTTCCATCTATTGTTTCTTTCTTTCTTTCCTTTCTTTCCTGCTTTCTTTTTTTTTTTGTCATTTTTGACCTTGTACAATTTAGTTCTTTGTTTCTCGTTCTTTGTTATTCCGTCTATTATTGTTTTCTTTCTATTTTTTCTATTCTTTGGCAATATTCACCATACATGTACATGCAACTTTATCACCATGTACGGCGTGTCATACAACAATGCGAGGGGCCCACTGAGAGTCTATGGCCCAGGGGCCCGCAAAACCCCGAGCCGGCCCTGTGTGTGAATGTTCCCCTTCATCCAGGTAACGGCCTATCTGTAGCATACCTACAAGGTGGGGAAGAGGGACAATTGTTAAATTAGGCCACGCCCCCTTATTGATTGAAAGCTAGGAGGTAGGATGTAACAGTTACAGCAATAGAAACACTTTGAATAAGCGAATGAATCATTTATTGCTGCAGATCTGCATGTTACACCTCATAGAGGGGCGATATGTAAATTAAGCCACACCCCCTCATTGATTGATAGATAGGGTGTACAAAAATAGAAACACGTTGAATAGGCAAATGAATCATTTATTGCTGCAGATCTGCATGTTACATCTCCTAGAGGGGCAATATGTAAATTAAGCCACGCCCCCACAGTGAGGGATGGATGGAGCCACGCCCCCTCATTGAGGGATGGATGGAGCCACACCCCCTCATTGATTGATAGGATGTAACAGTTACAACAATATAAACACGTTGAATAGGCAAATGAATAATTTATTGTTTCAGAACGGCATGTTACACCGCATAGAGGGTCAATATGTAAATGAAGCCACGCCCCCTCATTGAGGGATGGATGGAGCCACGCCCCCTCATTGAGGGATGAATGGAGCCACGCCCCCTCATTGAGGGATGGACAGAAGATAGGATGTAACAGTTACAACAATATAAACACTTTGAATAGGCAATTGAATCATTTATTGCTGCAGATCTGCATGTTACATCTCATAGATGGACGATATGTAAATTAGGCCACGCCCCCTCATTGATTGATCGATAGAGTGTACAAAAATAGAAACACGTTGAATAGGCAAATGAATCATTTATTGTTTCCAAACTGCATGTTACACCTCAAAGAGGGACAATATGTAAATTAAGCCACACCCCCTCATTGAGGGATGGATAGGAGACAAATGAATCATTTATTGCTGCAGATCTGCATGTTATACCTCAAAGAAGGACGATATGTAAATTAAGCCACGCCCCCTCATTGATTGATAGATAGGGTGTAACAGTTACAACAATATAAACACGTTGAATAGGCAAATGAATCATTTATTGCTTCAGAATGGCATGTTACACCGCATAGAGGGTCAATATGTAAATTAAGCCACGCCTCCTCATTGAGGGATGGATGAAGCCACGCCCCCATTGAGGGATGGATGAAGCCACGCCCCTCATTGAGGGATGGATGAAGCCACGCCCCCTCATTGATGGATGGATAGGAGATAGGATGTAACAGTTACAACAATAGAAACACTTGGAAGAGGCAAATGAATCATTTATTGTTTCAGATCTGCATGTTACACCTCAAAGAGGGACAAATGAGAACGAGGGACAGGAGACACGGACTCAAAAGAGGGACAAAAATCAGGGACACTCGGGAGGTATTATTAAAAGGACAGTCCAGTTTTGTGGTTCATGGAAGAAGCCATAATAAGATTTCCTGTGGCATGCCGCACCATTGGCTTGCACAGCAGAGAGGCCTCACATACTCCTTCCGACAATGAGGGACATGGACTCAAAAGAGGGACAGTCCCTCCAAATCAGGGACACTTGGGAGGTATGCTGTAGGAATAGATCAAGGCAGCCGGAACTCGCCGATTTATTGCCTTCGCTAGTCTGAATTTGGAGAGTGTAAACTGAGAGAGACAAAAAATAAAGTCCAGTTGCCTTGATATATTATTACAGGTAGTGCCTTCAAGGGCTTATTTATCTGCGGTGCAGGAAAGCGTAGCTAAGCTCCGTCCTTTGGTTTTAAAGTGGACCTAAACCCACGGAGATGGCAAAAGAGTTCACTAGGGCTTATCAAGAAATATAAAGCCAGCTGATAGGACAGAAGGGAGGCTAAATTAACCCATTAATGTGCACCTCCCGGGCTAGTTATTAAATGGTCTGAGCTGCTGTCACCCCTCCTGCGATTTAACCCTCTCCTCTGACTGTCCCTTTAAAGTGGACCAAAACCCACGGAAATCGGCACGGGAATCTTATAGAATCTTATCCATTCCCTCGCCCTGGGGCATCCAGAATCGGGATGCCCCACTGTGTGAAACCCCCCAAGTCGCCCATAAATTCACCTTCTTTCCCGGTCCAACAGCGCATGCGCGAGCAGCAGCCGCATCCCCGCTATCCCTATAACAGGGCGCATGCCCGCGGCAGGCATTTGTGAATGGCCAGCGCGGGCACGATCTTTTAGAGGGTAGCGGGGGATGCGACCGCCAGCGCGCTCTGATCCGCTTCTCTTAGACGAGCTCCTGGACAAAGGATCCAAGCGCACTGATTGGACGAGCGGCCGCACGTGCGCCATAGGACCGTTCAGGTGACCTGAGGGGGTTTCACACAGCGGGGCATCCCCGATCGGTGCCCTGGGGGCAAACACCAAAACCCAGGATAATCACTTTACAGGGACATTCTGGGTAAAAAGTTAAATGACAAAGGACAGGGGGCGGAAGCATGGAGATAAGCGTCTCTACGCTTTGTCCTTTATTTTTAAAGTGGACCAAAACCCAGGATTTTGACTACATTGGGTTTTGGTCCTTGCCCCTGGGGCACCCACGATTTGCTGTGTGAAACCCTCCAGGTCGACCGAACAAATTCACCTCTTCCCGGTCCCACGGCGCATGTGCGACCGCTCATCCAATCAGAGTGCTCGGATCTGGTGGCCACGTCCCCCGCTACCCTCTAACAGGGAGAAAATGCCTGGCGCCCTGCTAGAGGGATGGCGGGGATGCGGCCGCTGCTCGCACATGCGCCATTGGACTGGGAAAGAAGGTGAGTGTATGGGTGACCTGGAGGGTATCACACAGCGGGCATCCCAATCTTGGATGCTCCGGGGGGGAGGGAATCTAGTGGCCTGAAGCCAT